>LVKB01000002.1:0-32184 GCA_002087885.1 Hepatospora eriocheir
AAATATTATTATATAATTAAAATTATTCATATTTCATATTATTAATTAATGTAAATAGTATATTATATCATCTACAAAAAAATAAAATTTTAGTAATGAATATTGATTTGTTTAACTAAAAGATTATAAAATAATTTTATTAATATTAAACCATCATACTTATAACTTAGTTTATTTAATGTTAGAAAATAATAAATACAACTGTTGGTAGGTTTGTAAATCTTCTCACTAAATCATCCCAGATCCTATGCTGATGTAAGTATTAACTTATATGTCTGAATCATATGCTTTTATACTCTTCTTACTTATAACACTTTCATTTAATAAATCAATTTCAATCATTTTTTAAATAATCGACATTTGATAAAAATCATTTTAATATTATGTTTAAGATTAACATATTTAAATAGTTTACAAGAATTTTATATCTTATAGAAAAAGAGTTTAATTTTAATAAAATTAACTACTTCATGTCTTTTTTTAGAAAAAAACTTTAAATTTATGAATAAAAGTAAAATAATTTTTTAATTAAAAGTTTAATAAACTTTTTTAAAAAGTTAATTTTCATCAACGAAATAATTAAGTAATTTTAGTGAAAAACCATAAGATTCCTTTTCGAATTTTCTTATATGAAACAAAAAGGTTTCATCCATTGATTTCTTTAATTCAGAAATTTTAACATTAATCATTGAATCATTAAAATACATAGCACCATCTATTTCTTTATCAAATTTTTCTTTAATTCCCTTTAATACCTCCAATTCCTTTATCAAATTAATTAAATTTTTCACAAAATTATCTTTATTTTTCTTGCTTTTTATATAAATAACATCTTTAAATATTTTTTCTTCTTCATCTTTATTGAAATTATACCAGTTATTTTCTAAAGCTTTAATTTTTGCAACCATCACATCACGATACTTATTTAATAAATCTAAACTATCATTTGGAACATTAAATATTAAAAATCCTGTTATAAGTATTCCGATTATAACAAAAACTACAAAAATTATTGCATAATATTCTTTTATCAGATGAACTACGGTATTCATGGGGTTAAAAATTTAAAATCCTTTATTTCTGATTTAAGAATTGATTTATTATCTTAATTTCTAAAATAAATATTTATACAATTTGATTTATATTTTGTGTTATTTTGATTAACATAATTACCAATTAACAGTTGCTAAAACATGTCAAATTGAATTGATAGATTTTTTTTAAAAATTTTCAAATATTTTTATTCATGAAAATATTTGAAAAGAAATAAAAGAAATGATTATTTTTATGAGATTGCCAAAATTGGTAGAAGATAAATAATTAAATTTATTGAGTCTATCACTATCGGGTTTATCTTTACTATTTATTCTTTCAACTCCATTGTCATTATCTTGCATCATAAATCCATGTCTCTTTCTGCCTCAGTATTATTAACCTACACGGGTTAATACTTTTTTATCAAATAAATACCCCTTTTGACAACTAAATAAAAACTTAGCTTTTATGATTTTAAGTCATGATGAATTAATTTATTTGTATTTTTAATAGTAGTTGTTACCTAAGGAATTTTAAGGTTAAAAGTTTCTAAAAATTATAATAAAAATTTAATCTTAACGACTTAGTAAATGAAATATGAGAGATGAAATATTGAATATAAGTTTTAATCAAACCGAAGAGACTAATAAAACTGGTGTCGAGTGAAGACACTAATAGTAGTTATAATATTTAATGTAAATAGTTTTTTATTAATGTTTAAAAATTTTATTTTATTGTTTTAAAAAATTTCTCTTTTGATGTATTTTGACTTCTTTTTTTTATTAACTAAAAATAAATTAATTTATTGTGATATTTTATAATGAAGAAAGATTTATTAATATTTAAACATGTATTTCGAATGCTGTAATGTTGAAAGGTGGTTGTTTTGTGTTTTTTTCTTAAATCTAAGTAATTATTATTTTAATTTTTTATAATTAGTTAAGTAAAATTTATTTAAAGCTGAAGATATTTGTTTGTGTTTTAAAAAGTTTATTTAAATAAATTGATTTAAATGTACAATTTGTTTATAAAAAATTGTGAAAGAAAATCAATTTAAATTGCTAATGTTAACCAAAACACTAGCATTGACGTCAAATTTTTTAAAAATTTTGTCTTACTCTTACTTTTTTAAAAATAATATCATTATTATATGTAGAAAATATTTATTAATCTTAATAAAGTTAATGATATTTGTAGTAAAATCTTAATTAATTAGAGTAACTTCTATATTATTTAAATCAAAGTTTAACTTATACAATCACTTGTTTTTAACTAATATATCGTCTTTAATTTTAATAATTAAATAATTTAAATGAAAAATAAGATCTTAATATTAACTGTAGAATACCTAACGTTAAACAAGTAAACCTATATAATTTTTATAAACATACAAAAAATTTATATTATAAATAGAATTTTATCTCCATAAAAAACCAATTTCTTTTTCACACTACAAATTTTTCTTATATACTCATTTATATACATTTTTTTGTTTCAATTTATAACTCTTATAAAAGATTAATAAAACAATAAGATGATTTTACAATTTTTTTATAATATGATGTAATGAGTATTATTAATTCTATTTTTAAAAAATAAATTTATAAATTAGTTAATTTTTTATAAAAAAAATTTTTAACCCATAAATTAAAAAATCAATGACTGAAGATAAACATAACACAACTAAATTAGATTACTTAAATTCTGTAGAAATACATCGAAATGTAGAAACAAACGTAGATGAAACGCGAGAGAAGTTCTTTATAACATTCCCTTATCCATACATGAATGGTAAGTTACATTTAGGTCACCTCTATTCTTTCTCTAAAGCAGATATATTTGCACATTTTAAGGAATTACAAGGCTATAATGTATTGTTTCCATTTGCATTTCATTGTACAGGAATGCCAATATCAGCATCAGCTCAGAAATTAAAGGAAGAAATAAGAGGTAATAAGGTTGATCTGTCTATAATAGAAATATTGAAGTCATTAGGATTTTCTTTAGAGTGTTGTGATCAATGTAAATATTTAGAAGTTTTAGTTGGTAACATGAGTAATAACAGTAGTGAGAATGTTAAAAACTTTATGTTGTTATGTCCTGGTTGTGGTATAAAAGATGCTACATATGAAAAGAATAAGCCAATTTATAAATTCACTGATCCTTATCACTGGTGCAGAACATTTCCTAAATATTGTAAAGAATCATTGATTGGGTTTGATAGTATGATTGATTGGAGAAGATCATTTATTACAACTGAAATTAATCCATATTATGATGCTTTTGTAAAGTATCAATTTAAAAAACTCAAGTCATTGGATGTGATTAAGTTTGGTAAGAAACATTCTATATTTTGTCCCATTGATAATCAGCCATGTCTTGATCATGATAGGAGAATAGGTGAAGGAATTAAACCAATATTTTTAGAATGTTTTAAACTTAAGAAAAATAATGTTATACTACTCATACCTAATAAGAATAAGTATATCACTAAGAATGTTACTAAAAACTATCAAATAGTTATAAGTGAAAATACTTATGTTGTGAAAACAATGATTGATAAACAATTATACTTAATGGAAGATTATATTTACAACAATCTAAAATACCAACTAGATGAAATAGGTGAACCATCAGAATGTTATTTAGAAGATTATTTTGATAATATAAAGGTTATTGAGAATGTAAAAACAAGTTTTATTAAAATAACCAGTGATAATAATGAAGAAGAAAAATTAATTAATATTGATATCAATTCAGTAAAACCAACTTTAAAGTTGTTAGAAAATAAACATTTCATAGGATTGTACATACCAGAAGGATATGTAAAGTCACGAGCAGGAGGGGATTGTGTTGTTGGTTTAGTAGATCAATGGTTCATTAATTACAATGATGAAGCATGGAAAGATAAAGTATATGAGAGTATGAAGAATATTGAGTGTACAGAGGATACTAAAAGTAAACTGATTGATTCAATAGATTGGATTAAAGAATGGGCATGCAGTAGAACATTTGGATTAGGAACTAAAATACCGTGGGACAAAGAATATCTAATTGATTCATTAAGTGATTCTACAATTTATATGGCTTTTTATACTTTTAAACATTATTTATTTAGTGATTTAGAAGGTAAAGATGAGCTTTTTCCTAAAAAACTTGTATGTGAATCAATTTATAGATTTATTTTTAATGAAATTGATGAATCTCAATTAAAGAATGATTTAATAACTAAAAATAAGTCTAATATTGATTTAGATCAACCCATTGAGATTTTAAAGAAATGTAAAGAATCTTTCAACTATTTTTATCCAGTAGATTTAAGAGTGTCAGGTAAAGATTTAATAAGCAACCATTTAATATTTTTCATAATGAATCACGTTCTTTTATTTGATAAAGATAAGATTCCTAGAAGAATATTTACAAATGGACATTTGTTATTGAATGGAAAAAAGATGAGTAAATCAGAGGGTAATTTTTTAACGGTAGAAAATGCGTTAATTAAATACGGATCTAGTAGTTGTAGAATGTGTTTAGCTGATTGTGGTGATACTAATGAAGATGCTAATTTTGTAGAAAATATAGCTGATTTATTTGTTTTAAAATTATACAGATTAACTAAGATAATTGAATCAATAGTAGTAAGTGATAAAGATAATAATGAAGTTAATATTAGTGAATCTACAGATAATAATGAAGTTGATGTTAGTGAATTAATTCTTATAAATAGAATTTACTTAAATTCAATAGAAACTTTAAAATCTTATGAATCAATTAATTTTAAAGACGTGATTAAATATGGATTTTATGAAAATCTAAGTGCAATTGAAAATTATGAAATTATGTCTAATAAGATCAATCATCAATTGATTAATTATGCTTATAAAACATTAATACAGTTAATGTATCCTGTTATACCATCATTATCTAGATACTTATTACAACTTATGAATTGTAATGTTGAATTGCCTAGAATGTTTTTGAGTGATAATTATATAACTATCGATATGAATATTGAATGGAAGTATATTGATATTTATAATTATTTAAGAAGTATTATTAGTAGAATCAAACCAGGTAATAAATATTGTATTGAGCCAGGTGAAGATTATTGTGAATGGAAGAAAGCAGGTATGGAATTAGTTAATAAGTTTAAAGACTCTGAAGATTTTAAAACAGTTATTCTTAAAGAAATTAGAGAATCAACTGATAAAAACATTAAAGGAAATAAGAAGATCATGATGTTCTGTATGGACTATTATAATTTCCCCAGTAAGTATGTGAGAACTTTTAATGAAATGAAAATTCTTAAAACATTTAAAGATTATTTGAGTAAAATTAGTGGTTCATTTATAGAAATTGGAGATTTTAATAAAACTAGTGAACCATTAAAACCTTCAATTATTCTAAGAAAATAAAGAATTAATTTTTAAAAAATTTTTATTAAATTGACTTTGATGTCAAACAACAGTACAATAATACTAGTCTAAATCACTCTTAAAATGAAGTTTATAAACTATTGTATTCGGTGTAAATTGTCTGTGAAGAGATTTTATAAATAATTTTTTGAAAAATCCCTCCATGGTTTTTAACCTGACATCCGATAACCTTAAATCAGAAACTAACTCAGAAGCTAAGAAGGAAGGTATTAAGTATATAACAGAATCAGTATTATCATTCTTAAGGGAGAAAAAGACAGCTACTTATCAAGAGATAGTAGTAGCTATAGATGCTAGAAACAATAATACTAAGATCAGGCGAATCTATGATGTACTCAATGTACTAAGAGCTGTAAATGTTATAGGCAAACATGATAAGAGTTATTACATGATTAGTGCTTCTATTGACCTAACTAAAAAGAAACAAGAGATGGAAAAATTGAGAGACATGAGGGATGCATTTGTTTACATTATTGATCGTAACAGATTAAAGCACTCTCCTCAGAGTCAGAGACTCTATTTACCATTCATGGTTGTGTATACTGAGAAACAATCTGAAATTCATTGCTATACAGATGGAAGTCGTGAATATTTTAATTTTACTTCTGATCGTCCATTAAGAACTATTTGTGATTTAGATATTATTAACAAGATTAAAGAACAAAAAGATAAACAAATAGAATCATCAAATAAAATTTAACTGGTTATTTGTGTTTTAAATTTTAATAAATATAAAAGACACTCAAAATAAAGTTTAAAAAAAGATTTTTATTTATTTTCCATTTTAGGAAACATCATCAAATAAAAAAAATAAATTTTTTAGAAACACAAATAAAACATAAGTTTCAGTTTGTATATAAAAATAAATTTCTTGTGTTAGATATGTTAAGAGAAATATTTTCGTTATTTACTATGTTAAGTGAAATTAAAGCAGATAATTTAGTTAAACAATGTTGTTATCCAGCAGGAGCAGGTGCTTTATTATCAGGAAAAAACAATTGTTTAACTAAACCTCTATCTAGTATAATTGGGGACATAAACAATACAATACAGCAGGCATTTCAATGTACAGACTCACCAATTATCCCAGGTGTAACTTCACAGCCAGGTAGTTACATTACTAATGGTAATGTACCAGTACAACCAGGATTTGCTATAAGTAACAGTGGTATGAGAGTCCCAGAAGTAGCTCCAACATTCTCCCCTTTGAATTGTAAAGCTAGTGAAGCTCTAGAAAAAAATGCAGCTACAATACAAGCATTGTTCCAACCCTACATAAATCCAAATGCAGGCCCAGTAGATGCAAATTGTTTAATGAAAACAAACATGTTAAAGAGTTTCAATGATTTTAATAATTCTCCTTTAATGGAATCAATCAACTGTTTGGATTGTAAGAAATCAGCATATAGGCATCCAATGAAAATTGTAAATATTCATGGAGTTCAATTACCAGCCGCATATAACTTTAAAGCTGTTAAATGTTCACCATCTGATCCTACTTATGTTCCTAAGCGTAATTTCTGTGAATAAAATTTAAGTGTTAAATAATTGTTTATAAAATTTTATTAAAATTTGTGCTAATAAAAATTTAATTAAAAAAGAATGAAACTATAAATAAAGTATAACTGATAAAAAATTTCCAAAAGGGGTAATTTATTTAAAAAATAAAAAAAGTAAATAAACAAATTATAATTTGAAACAAAATGAAACAAAATTGTTTCAAAAAGCTTTAAAAACAAAATTGTATGTTTTAGCATGTTAGGATTAAGATATTTTATTATAACAAACATTTTAAGAGTACAAGAAGTAAAAGCAGCTGAGGGATTAGGAAGTCTTAAAAATATAGGCTCAAACCTATCAGAACTTTGTAGATCAAACAGTCCACTTTGTTCAAAACCAGGATTACAAAGAGCATTTCAGAATGCCGTAGGAAGAATTGAACCATCTGAATTTGATAGAGAGAAACTGGTAGAAGAATGTAAGAAGTTAGCAAGCACAGGAACATCAGTAGAAGGTGTAACAGTTGGGTATTCACCAGCAGCCTTTGATCAAGGACATTACAATGATTGTATTGCACAAAGAACAAAGGATACAAAGGAAATGCTAAAGAAGCTAGTGAAGTCATTTGAACAGATAGTAAGGGATTCAAACACACCAAAGCCAATGACTAAAAGCTGTACCTATAAGTTGGATTTTGCCTCACTAGAATGTTATCAACAAAACAAGATGAATGAAATAATGACAGCAAAGGAATGGAAGTTGATAGTAGTAGAGAATGTAATTCAATTATGGTACAAGAACACATTAGCAGCCATGGCAATAATGGAGAATATACGTTATGAGATACTTGACTTCCTGGAGAAATGTGCATCATCATTTAGAACTAAAACCAATTCAGTGACATTCAACAAATTCGGAGAAGCCATGACAAGTGAAGGAGCCATTAGATCATCAAAGAATCCAAATAATTGTGTTCCATGTTCTGAGTATTACAATAAACGTGATAAGCGTGTAAGTGTAGATGGACATTATAGTAATTGTTCAGCATCATGTGATATGATGAGTAAATTCGTAGCTTATAACACATTCCCAGAACAAAGGAAGATTACTAAAAACCGTTTATTGGTTAAGAATAAAAAAGAAAAGAAAGCTAATACAGATGAATCTTCTAGTGATAGTGGAAGTGATGAAAGCAGTAGTGGAAGTAATGAAAGCAAAGGTTCTGAATCAAATGAATAAATTATTTATTTTTTAATTTTCTTACAAAATTTTTTATAAAAAATTAAATGAAACGAGAGAAAAAATATGATAAATTAGCTATAGTTTTAGGAGTGGCTGCTGTAGGAGCAGTAATAGCTTATTTAACTAAGAAATATTTAAGTAAAGATTCTTTTGATGAAAACTATGAAACAGCATTAGCACATACACTAGTTAAAGAATCTAAGTATCTTGAAGCACTTAACAAATACAAACTATTGGAAAATAAATCTAAAGAAATTCTTAATCAAATGATTATTTGCTATGAAAACTTATTAGAGAATGATAAAGAAAAGTTTAGTAAAGAATTTGTTGATGTGTTATCAGATTATATAAATCGTTTTGTTGATAATAAGAAAGAATTATCTTTTTATGTTAATAAGAGATTAAATCTTATTGAGAATTTTAATCTAGATAAGGAAAGTTATGTATATTTAAGATCAGCCTTTAAGGATTTATTTATATTAACGATTAGTGATAAAAAAGATGAAAATATTAATGAGAAAGCTAAAAAATATCTTGTTCAACTAACAAATATTCAAGTAGCAAAATTTCAACCTTTGGGTGATGTGTCTGATATTAAATTCAAGGATTTTTTTAGTTTATTGCCGTTATTCTTTGAAATTATTCCTAACGATTTTATTAGAAAAGGTGATTTTAATGCTATTTATAAACATTTAGTTAATTCTAAATCAATTAGTGAAAATTTGGTCTTAAAGGGTATCTTTAATTACATTAAGGGTCAACATGAATTATCTTCTACATTTTATGAAGTTTCAGATTCTAAGTTAGCCCCTCTCTTAAAGATTTTATCTTATTCAACTTACAAAACTGTTGATGAATATAAACTAGATGAGATTATTGAATCTAATAAGGAAAGTAAATCAAAATATTTGACTTCATTGATTATAGCTGCTAAAATCTGTGAAGAGTATAATGATATACCCAAGTTAGAATTATATCTCAACAAAGCATTGGAAATTATCGATAAAGAATGTATATTTAAACTGGTTAAACCTGCTTTAAATAATCTTAAACTTATAACTCTGATCAAATTAAAAGATCATAAAGCTGTAGTTAATTTCATTAATGAAAATATTAAAAAGGTGAAAAATACCGGTGTTTGGTATAAAGATAATGCATTCATTAACTTCTTCTGTATATCAACTGAATACTCTCTTGCAAATAAAGATTATAAGTTAGTTAGTGAATTATACGAAAAATTTAGTATTTTTAATGATACGAGAATTTCCTTATTTAAAAGTATAATATCAATTGAATTTAACAAAAATGATTATTATAGCGAGTCAGCACAAGTTAGAGAGTTAGAAAGAATTTTTAAAAAGGATTGTAATGAAGAGTGTAATTATTTCTTGGATAGAGCAATTGATCAAGATCCTAAATACTTTAAGAATTACATCTATTATGGTAACTATCTCATGGGCACAGAACAGTCATTATCATTCTATTCAAAAGGATTAGCATGTGCAACTGATAGATCTGAAATATATTCAGTATTTCACTTATTAATTGTCACAGAAATACAAATAGAAGTTCTTAAGAGTGATATTGGTAGGTTATTAATAGAATAAAATTTTATTTTAATTGGAGGATTTAACCTGTTCAGCAGATTCTAAACTTTTAATCAACTCTTCAATATTTTCTCTTGCTTCATTAAACATTTCACTTGTATAATCATTTTTCTTATACATTTCTATAAAAGCATTTCTTTGATAAATTTGATCAAATTGGGAAGCTATCTTTCTAAATATTGTCCTGGTAAATGTGCTATTAATGAGTCCCATGGATGAATCACTTTTATTTAAATTAAATAAATAGAAAGGTAAACCATAGAAATTGATACGTGGTTGGATTAGTCTTGAACATCTCATAACTGTTTCTGAGGAATGTTTAATTCGATTAAGATTATTCATTATAGAAAATGTCGAGTAAAGAGATGAGTCTTCATAATCACACAACATAGTCTTCTGTTTAATTAAGTTATTCATAATTTCATTAACTGAACTGTTTCTCTTAATGTAAGAAGGAACGATAAACTTAAAATTATTAAAAGGACACAGCACTTTAGTTATTGAATCCATCGTACAGAACATGTGTGATGGAAATCTAATGGAAGAAGTAAAATTAGCAATGACATCTGATGCAACATCATTTAGAGATTCAAATGTATGTGCCTTATCAATTGGAATTGAATTAATAAGATTAGATGTGATTGTTTGTTTAGATAAGGCATAGTTATCCATCAATACTACCATGTTCATATTTTTATAAAGCTTATCAAGTGTTAAAATCGTATTGTATGGCTGTACAACTACTTCTGATGCTTCTTTATTGGTAGGTAGAACTGTAAATGAGGTGAATATCTTTTTAAATCCATAAATCTCTCTAAGTGAATCTGATAAATATGACCCAAATCCACTTCCAGTACCACCTGCACTAGCATGTATAAATATCATTCCTTCAAGTGAGTCACAGGCTTCAACATGTCTATTAATTAAATCTAAAATGTCCTCACTTGATTCTCTACCTATTTTATACCCTTGTGCAAAATTGTTGCCTGCTCCAATTCCATCGTTTGCTATAAAAAAATTATTTCTAAACTCTTTGTCAACAACTCTTGGCTCCGTGTCAATAAAAATACCTCTTGGAATGTTGCCATTGTAAAAGAATCTATCTTTTCTTCCTTCATTGTTTTCATGTTCTTCACTTATCCTCTTCCAAAATTCATTTCCTATTTGATTTCCACATTGTCCTATCTGTAGTGTTAATACCTCTCGCATTTCTTATTAAAATTTTTATAACTTTTATTAAATTTTATTCACACAAACTTCTCTCAACTAAATCTACGCACTCTCCACAATTAAAAACATCTTTAATTTTAAATGACATGTCTAAATATGATCCATTTTTTATTAATATATATTTTTCTCCATACATCTTACAAATAGAATCAACCGTTGCATCTTCCTTTATTCTCAGGTCAATGGAATCTGTGTATATAAAATTAAGTCTTATAAAAAACTCTTTCTCTACTAAAAATTTAGGATTTATATTCTTTACTGTTACGTAATTCATACCTGGGAAAAAACCAGCCTCTTCAATTGTCAATCCTCTTGGTAACTTCATATCCTCAAAAATCAAATCTTCATTCGAAGTTGTTCCTAAAATGGAATCATAAAGTTTATCGGTTGTATCTGTATCATAAACAAAATAAACCTTTTCATAACTACCGTGTTTAAATTTTATATGAATGGGTGCTGTTGAATTATTTTTTATAAAATGATTTACCGGTCCATTAAATTCATCATAACTTTTCATACTACTTTTTATATATTTATATTTTGGTAATGAATCTATTAATTTACTATTTTTAATTAAATTATTATTATTAATTGAATTACTTTTGATTAAATTATTTTTAATTAAATTATTACTATTAATTGAATTATTTTTACCAATTAAATTCATTCTAATATTATTTAATTTTCTATCAATTGATTCTAATTTTATTAAAAAATTGTTTAATGAAGTTTTAAGTGTGTCTTTTACTGTTAAATTGAATTTAAATTTCTTAGTGTTATCTTCTTCTATTTTCATTTTATTTTGTTCAATATTTCCTTTTTGATTTAATATACAATCTATTTCTTTAGATTCTGATAATTCTAAAATATCTTCTTCTTGGTTCATTAAGTTAAATATTTTTAATAAAAATTTTTAATTAGTTTTCAACTTATTTTAATAGAAAAATTGATGTAATTTTTTTAAAATGATTTGTAAAGTAAACGATGAAAACACATTCATTTAGTCCCAAAATGTTATTGGTGTTAAAAGGGGAAATTATTATAATTTTTAATAAAAATTTAACCCTTAAAGTATGGTACCAAAGAAGAAAGTAGAATCAAAAGTTAATGAATGGGAAAACATTGACATGGATAAGAAGGAAGAAAGTAATGACGTCTTCGTATCACAGGCTGATAATAAGCCTTTATCAGAAACTAGAAGTGAATCAAGAGACTTCAAAGGTGGTTATGATAGAAAGGACAATTACCGTAATGACAGAAGTGGTAGTTATGGCGATAGAAGAGACAACTTTGATGTTAGTAAAAGTGGTTACCGTAATGATAGAGGTGATTATTATGGTAGAAGAGATGATGAGGGAAGAGGAGGCTATCGTAACAACAGAAGTGATTCTTATGATAACAGAAGATCTAACTTTGATAAAAGAGATGATTATGGTAGAAGAGACAACTTTGATAATGGAAGAAGTGGTTACCGTGATACCAGAAGGGATAATTTCCGTACTGATAGAAGAGAAGATTACGAGAGAATAGGTGGTTTTCATGATGAAAGAAGAGATAATTATGGTAGGAGAGATGATGAAAGAAGAAGTTACTTTCGTGATGACAGGAGAGGAGATAATGGTTCTAGATTTGATAGAAGAAATGATGATTTTAATGATCGCCAACAATCCTCAAGAGATTACAGAAGAGATGATAGGTATGGAAGGAGGGAGAGTAATCCTCCAAGTGAAGGACTTATTGTATTTGGTCTTCCACAATCTATGTCTCATAATGACTTTGAAGATTTTGTTCGAGATTCATTATCTACAAGTCAATTTACCTATCAGGTTAAAGTTGTTCAGGACAGAAACACTGGAGAGTGTAAAGGTTTTGGATTTGTAACTTTACAAACTGTCGAGGAAGCTGTTGAGACTAAAAGAATTATTGAAGAGATTGGAAGCTACAAAGGAAGTTCTTTAAGACTTGATTTCTCTAGAAATGATAACAGAAGAAGATAAGAGTAAATTGATTCAATAATGTAAAATAGTTTAGATTTTTATAACTTGCTTGTGTTTTAATCGTTTATATTTAAATGAATCTTTATTTTTAATCATAATGCTAAAAAAATGATGTTGTGTTTTACTTTTATTTTAATTTGATTATATAACTAATACTACCTTTTAGTATCTTATAATTTGCTTCTATTAATTTATTATGCAAATTTAAATTTATATTAATAATTGTATTTGTTTCTTTTAACAAACAAATTTTTTAAAATAATAATTTTTTCTGTAGAAAATTAATTCCAATAAATAACTATAAAAATTTTTAATAAAAATATAATTAAAAAAGTATAAAATTTTTAAAAAACTTTTATTGAATAAATTGGCACAATGGCGCTATTTTATCAAAATAAAAGTTTGCAGGTCTACCAGTTAACCTGTTAATTTTCTTTTCTTTAATTAAACTAATTAATCTAAGATTAACATCAGTATCAATAAAAGGACAATCATTTAGATCAATTAACGTATCTGGGGTAATACGTCTTAAGTCATTTTCAAATCTGTCTAAAGTCATGTAACACAAGATATAATCAATCTTAATAATTGAAATATCACCTGTATTTTTAGGTTTTTCACTAATCGGATTCTTAATATACTCAAGAAGTATTCTACTGGTAACAACAGCAATTGTAAAGAAGAAACCAACTAAATCAGTAGTAAAATCTAACATAATACCTAATGTAAGAATAGTAATATCAAACATAGAACATACTTTAACCATATCTATGACAGAACTCTTAAAAATAGAGATACCGACATAAACAAAAACAGTATCAGTAAATGTAACAGGAATATATTGAACCATCCACTTAAAAACAGTAACAATAAATAAAAGGAAAGTAATTACAGTCGCGTATGATATCCACTTACTTTTACACCCAATACTGTTAAGATAAATTGTATAAGATGCAGATGGATAAACTGGAAGACCAATAAACAATGATAGAAAATTAGCTCCGCCATTAACTAAGTACTCAACATTCATGTCAATACTAGCATTCAATTTAGATGAAATAGTAACAATATTAATAGTAAATAAAATTACACATAAAATAACACCCTTAATAATAATTGGCAAACACTTAAGTAATACACCCCATGCAATACTACTGTTATTAAATATTTTCTTAAAGTTACTAAAATCATACTCAAGAAATAATTGATCAACTCTATGTTCATTATTTATCTTCCCACTAAATAAGTAAACAACTGTACAAGAACCAATTAATAAACAAGGAATTGCGAAATCAAAATGTAAAAAAGTTTCAACCAAAACAATTAAAACTGCTGAAACAGCCACAATTGATATTTTGATTAGATTATTTGTACTTGGATTATTAATAATCGGTAATATTGGTAATAACATCAATGAAATACCTATTTTTCCCCCGATAACATTCACCGCTAGAATTGGAATCTTCTTTAAATAATTTCCTATTTTAGAATAATAAATAATTATATAAACTAAAGATACAATTATTACAAACAAACAACAAACTAAGTAGGTGTTTAATAAAACCATATTGGGAATATTTTGTTTTGAAACACCCTGTTTAATGAAATAATCAAATACAGTTCTTGCAATATCTGAAGTAATATTTCTACTCTCAAATACCGCACTTCCAATCATAAAAGTTTTAAGACTACCAAAGTTAGTATAAATTAAAGTAGATAACATCATTGAGATATTAAATATAATATACGACAACTCATTTAGTTTATCTTGACATTCTTTGTATGGACCTTTTTCAGCTTCACTAAGATTCAAATCAAAGAACGCTGTTCCAACAGACAAGACATCTGTAATCATTAAAAACAGTGATATTACTGTTCCTTTGAAAATATCTATTAATAATTTAAAACCTCCCTGTTGTTTTTTACTACTAATACTATCTGTTCTAGTTTTGAGTGTTTTGTCATTCAACACTTCTATTCTTTCTTTATCTTGTTCATATACTTCTTTCATTTTAAAGGGCATAAAATTTAAAATTTTTTAAATAAAATCAAAATTTTAATGTTTTGATTAAAAAATTTTAATGACTTTTTTATTAATTAAATTTTATTATTTTTAAAACCAACTAGTTGGTGTTTAATTACATACTAAATTACTAAGATGATTAATTAAAATTTAGTTGTTTTTTAAATTAAAGGATTAAATTTAAATTATAAGCTTAATTTTAATTTATTAATTTTATTTTAAATGAAATTAACTGTTAGTGTTTTCTTAATTAAAGAAATTTTATAATCTAAATTAGTTAATTGATTTTTATTTAAAATTTAATAATAAAATATTTTTTAAAAAATTTTTAAAAGAAATAAGTTTATTATATTTTTATCATTATTGTAAATTTTACGTTTTAATTGTAACTTGTAGTATGTAATGTATTTATTAAGACTCGTTAAAATTCTAAACGTTTTGCTATACTTTTATTAGTGTAAACTAATTTATTTATTGAACATTAGTACAATAAAAAGTATAAATATTCTTCTCAGTGATTTTTAATAAAAAATGAATTCACTTTAATTGATAGAAGTAAAATGTTTTTATTTAATTAAATGATGATTTAATTTATCTTTGAAAGTTTTAATTATAAATCAATAAGTTTATTCATAATTTTGATTTCTTCTATTACACATTCAAATTTTTTACTCAAAAAATCAAAGTCTTCACTTTCATTTGTTGATTGTTTTATTATAACTGTTTTATAAATTGAATATGCTAAATTATAATAATTCTTGATATTAGTTTCACATTCTAACAACTTTAAATAAACTAAATCAAATAAATTTTTTAAAAAGTCATAAAATTTTTAAAAGTTAGTTTGAATTCTGTGTTTTTATTTACTTTTTCAAAATTATTTTTAAATAATGAAAAATACTTTATAATACCTTTCTTACTCAACTCATCTTCACATAATTTAAAAATATTGATTGCTTCTTCTTCAGTATCTAGTAATTCTTTAAAACTATCATTTTTAAATAAAAAATTAAAAAACAATTAAAAGAAGTTTGATATTTTTAATAAAACTTAATCCGAATCGATCGACAATGATAATATCTTTTTTCTATCTAATAAAAAATCATAATACGTTGTTTCAAATATTTTGTTATTAAACAGCACTTCAATACAATTTAAATTTTTAATCGTGTTAATATACTTATGATTGCTTATTACATCAAGGTATTCTGTTTGAATAACTTGATTGTTTAAATCTAACGATGTTATTATAGTTTTCTTATAATAAGAATATTTTACAGTTGAAATAACTTCATTATTTAAATCTATACACAAATAACATTAAAGTTTTAGCCATTAACGCCTCATCATCAGATCCAATAATTTTATATACAACATGATTTCACACATGTATGTAAAAACATATTTGTCTTTAATTAAAAATTTTTTTATCTCCTTGCTGTTAAATTTAATTTTTACTAATTTAATATCTGAATCGTTAGAATTAATAACTTCTTTTATTTTATAATCATGAATATTAAAATATCTTTGAACCTTATTAAATAATTCATTTATTAACACTGTTTCATTATCACAAACTATTAAATTTAATAAAAAGAATTTCATTTTGTAAGTAAAAATCTTAAATGACACAAATTAGATTAAGTGATTATATAGATTATTCAGAAGTAAGTGAAACAGTACTTTATAAATTAGAAGTAATGATGAATAGGGTAAATCAGCAACTAATAACAGATGTTTCTGAAATTAAGAAATATTCAGATAGAGCTAAAGTATTGGCATCAAAGAATAGTGGATTAGTAACAAAGTACAATAAGCTGTGTAAGAAATACAACAAATTACAAGAAAAGTTAAAAAAGACTTTAGATATTCCTGCAGTACTAAATGTAGTTAATGGACCTAAATCAAAATTAGTTAGTTATATCTGTAAGAAAGCAGAAGATCAAGATAAACTTATTGAAGAATTAGAACTTTATAAAGAGAAAGTAAACGAGTGTAAATTTAAACTTTCATTATTTGATAAAAGAGAAATTAAATTTATAAGAGAAAGTCTTATTAACTGTAAAAATGATTTTATTAACTTTAATTTAAAAATAGAAAGTTTATTTAATGATCAGTTAGTTATTAAAGAAAATGAAATGATTGTAAAAAATAATGAAATTAACAATGTAACTAATGAACTTAATTTTACTAAAAATCAATTAATTAATAAAGAAAATGAGTTAATTAAATTTAATGATAAAATAAAAGAATTACTTAACAAAGAAGGTGATTATATTAATAATGAAAAAGATTTAATTGAAAATAACAAAATAAAAACAAAAGAGCTAGTTAATTTAAGAAAAGATATAACTTTTCTTAAAGAAAATTTTAAAGATTTTAATTTGTTAATTAATCAATTAATTTTATCTAATCGAACAAAAATTGAGAAGCAGTCAATTTTAATAGAAAAATACAGGGGAATAAAAGAGGCATATATGAATCTAAAAAAGAATCAAGAAAAAGATTTAAATAAATAACAATTACTTTATTAACATTCACTTTCATATAAAAGTCTATCAACTTTACCAGACTTTCTTACACTTCCACAAATATCAATAATAGAAATATTTTCAGTAGCTTTACCTTCACCATCTAACTGGGCTAAACAAATCTGAACAGAACTACAATCATTTGGCAATATTGGATAGTTTGTAAAATCACACTTTCTAATGAAACTCATAATAATGAGGGTAAAAATTTTTAATTAAAAAACTAAAACAATCTAACTAATAAATAATTTAAAAATTTACCCCTTTAAATGACACATTGTTTTAATTGTAACTCTACAGAATTAGAAACAGATCAAGCAAAGGGAATAATATATTGTGAAGTGTGTGGAATGTTACAAGAAGAGAATTTAATAGTGAACACATTACAATATAACACAGAGGGGAGTAAGCCAATTAAGACTGGTCAAATTATTAACGTAGAAAACGTTAATGTTGGTACTCAGTTTGTTGATAGTTCTTATTATATAAAAAACACAATTAGAAATATTTGTAACAAACTATCTTTAGATAACTCACATATTGAAATAGCATTTAGATGGTACAAAATGTCATTATTACATAATCTTACTAAAGGAAAGTCTATTTTATATACTTTATCAGCATGTGTTTACATTTCTTGTAGACAAGCTAATACTCCTCACTTATTAATGGACTTTTCTGATGTTTTGAGAATTGATGTATTCAAAATTGGTAAAATTTTTATGAAAATGAGAAAATTATATAAAATTGAAATAAAGTTAACTGATCCATCAATGTACATGCATAGATTTATAACACAGCTTAAATTAAAACATCCTGAAATATTCTCTATTGCTGTGAGGTTATTAAATAGAATTAAAAAAGATTGGATAATGGAGGGAAGGAGACCTAATAATGCCTGTGGTGCTGCTATTTTACTAGCATCTAGAATCTGTGGTGAACCAAGAGATATTAAGGATGTGGCTAAAACAGTACATTCCTCGGTTGCTACAATTA
Organism: Hepatospora eriocheir; assembly: GCA_002087885.1. Classification (NCBI taxonomy): domain Eukaryota; kingdom Fungi; phylum Microsporidia; family Hepatosporidae; genus Hepatospora; species Hepatospora eriocheir. The sequence continues at coordinate 18,598 of LVKB01000002.1, forward strand.
ATAAAAGATTAAAAGAAATTTCAGAAACACAAACTGCCCATCTTAATATAAAGGAGTTTAAAGAATCTTGGATTGATGTAGAAGAAAATCCACCTGTCAATAAAATCAGTAAATTTGTTAAAGAAGAATCAGAAGAAATCAATGAATTTGATAGTGATGAATACATTCTTAATGAAAATGAAATCCAAGATAAAACTAATGTTTGGGATTTAATGTATAATGAGTATGTTAAAGAAATGCAATTAAAGAAAAAGAATGCACCTGCTCCTAGAACTATCAAAAAAAGAAAAAAAAGTGATTTTGAAACTGTTGAAGATGCTTTAAAATCACTTGATAAGAAAGTCACATCTAAAATTAATTTAAATGCTCTTAATAACTTATTTGATTAATTAAATTTTTTTATAGAGTTAGTTATTTTTAATAATTTTTAATAAAAACTTTATTTATAAATTAATCAATGAAAAAGAAGATTAACATTAACAGTATTCCACATATCATTAAACAAATAGAGAGTGTATGTAAGTCTGATAGAAAAGTATTGGCAAAACTACTAAATAATCTATCAATACTTATAGAAAAGAATGTTATAATTAAGAATGATTATAATAAATACTTTCTAGAGGAGAAGCAAAATGAATTAAGAAAATTAATTCATAATCTCTGTTTCATTAGAAGAGGTCTCACACATGAATATGCTTATCAATATCACAATAAAATTGAATCTTTATTAAAAAAAATTGAATTTAATAGAAAACAGTGTAATAGAGAATATGATGAGTTTTTAATTCATTTTGAGGATTTTACTGAACTTGATTGTTCAAGTATATTTTCTACTATTCCATCAACTTTTAGCAAATTGAAAAAATGTGAAAGAGCTATTGATGAAGACTGTAAATACAATAAGGTGATCAATGAAAATAAACAGTTAATGACTTACTTTAAAAATCTCTAATAAAAATTATTATTTTTTTGTTTTTGTTTTTATACTTTATTCTATTCTTTTACTTTTAAAAATAATTTTAAGATTATTAAAGTTTTTTATTATTATTTATTTTCTAACATCTTCTTAAAATTATAACTATCAAATTGTCAACTGCTTGCTAGATGAAAACTTTAAAACTTTTTTCAATAAAATCTTTTATTTCCAATTTTTTTAATTGATTTAAAACAAATATTAAATAATTATAATTTAAAAAATTTCCAAAAACGTGTTTACTTCCAATTTTACTTATGGAGTATTACGACATAAATGTTTTTAAAAATGAATATTGTAACACTAAGAAAATAAAAATTTGTTTATAATTATAAAGAGACTTTATTTTAAACTGGTGATTTTAATTTCATATTTTAATCATTTATTTATTACTTATAGAATAATAAGTCTAATTAAGAAATAAACATGAAAATTGATAAATTATTCTATAAAAAACTAATCACGTAAGGTAATTTTACTTCAAATATAAATAACCCATTTAAAACTTTTTTATCAGTAAAAAAACTCTATTAAAAGCCTTTATGTTCCTTTAAATACAATTTCTTCATTAAAACCTTTAATAATATGTCTTTTATTTCATTACTCATATATCTTTTATGAAATTAAAAAAAGTAACAAATAAATCTTATTCAAACAATAATTTTTATATAAAATTAATAAAATATCATTAATTTCCACAAAACACATCATTAATTTATAATACGTTATAAAAATATAAATACGTCATTTAATATAATTATTAAACAAAAAACCTTTCATTTTTCAATTATTTGTATGTAAAACATTTTTATATTAAAGGAGCAAAAAAATAACTAAATCAACAAAAAGTCAAATACTATTTATTCAAGACTTATAAATGTTATTTCTATATTTAATAGTTTATCTTAAAAATTAAGAATATAATTGATTAAATAGATTTTATATAAAAATAGAGAGTATTTAAACTCATAATGATGTTGAGTTTTAAAGATATTCAAAGAAGAAATTTGATTAAATATAATTAAAAAGTAATTCTATGAGCAATAATAATAAATTCAATAAATTTTATATCATTTCATTTATATTTGAAAGAAAAATTTAAAAAAAACAAAAATAAGACTAACTTAAGTCGTTTATTCAAATCTCACTTGGACTTACTTCCATATTTTCATCAACAACTTCTTCAGAAGAACTTTTTCTCATCATAAAATAGACAATAATAACTACTATTATAAAGAGTATTAATATTATTATAATCTTTCTATGATTATTGAAGAATTTAACAAGAGAAGTAAACATAGAAGTTCCATCAGGAGTACCAGAACCACCAGAACCATCAAGAGAATTATCTCGGGAATTTTGATTTTGAACAGTACCACTAACATAATTAATTATAAACTTACTTAAAACAGTGTTCAACATAACTGTAAATAAAATTTCTATTATATTTTCCATAGAATTTATCATTTTAGGGGTAAAAACATTAAATTTTTTAAATACTAAAGAGATCACAAGAGAAAAAATACCTATTATAATTATATTAAAATAGAGTTGATATACACTTTTATTTTCAAAAATTAAATTAATTAAAATTATTAATCATTAAATTATAAAAATTATAATTCTATTTAAAAGTAGTTAGTTTCGATCTATTTATAAAATAGACACAATTTAAATGATATTTCTATTTTTGATTTCAATCTCCTTATTAAAAATTCACAATGCCTCCTTTTTAATAACAAATCTCTTAAAAATTTTTTTAAAAAAATTTAATAACCAATTTTATTGTGAATAAATAACATTTTTATAACTTAATTTAATATTTGAAGTTGTTGTATTACTTTAATATAAATACAAAATAGTTAATAAGCACAAATATGAACCAACATAAGATTAATTAATAGTTATAAATTTAAAATGATTTAAAAATAAATAGTAATAATTCAAAATATCATAAAATTTACGAAAAGAATATGAATGTATCATCAAGAAGTCAATTTTTTATCAAGAAGTCAATTTAAAAGTTATTAAAATAAATAAATTATTTAATGATTTAATTAGATTAAAAGATTTATTTAAATATTGTAAATACACGTACAAAATGTTAAAAAAGAAGTATTTTAATAATATTAATTGTTATATTCCTTTAAAATTTTTTTAATTAAAAATCCAAATTATATTTTGTTTTTTTATGTCTGAAAACAGTAAAAAATTTTATAAAAAATTTTAAATAACAATAAAATTAATTTAAATGGAAGAAGAGAATAAAAAAGAATTGTATATTTGTAATTTTGAAAGAGAAAAGGAAATAGGAGCTTATTTAATGTTAACAAACACTTATGCAATTGTAGGAAGAAGTTCAAACGATAATTTTATTAATACACTGAGAGAAGTTTTAGATATTCCAATTATTGAAACAACTATTGGTGGAATTAATACGGTTGGTTTATTATGTGCAGGAAATAGACATGGTTGTGTAGTAAGTGATTTATGTACAGATCAAGAATTAATGCATATAAGAAATTCACTACCAAATGAAGTTGCATTAAGAAAAGTTTCAGATAAAATTAACACACTTGGAAATAACATTCTATGTAATGATCATAATGCATTAATTAATCCATTCTTTGAGAATATCAAGACAGTAGAAGAGACACTTAAAGTTAAATGTTATGCTATGCCACTAGGTAAATTTGATAATGTTGGATCATACGGTTCAATGAATTCAACAGGATTGTTATTACATACAGAGATTAGTAAAAGTGAACTTGAAGAGTTATCTGAACTTCTTAGTATGAATGTAAGACCAACAACAGTCAATAAGGGAAGTAATTTTATAGGTTCAGGTATGGCCACAAATGATTATGTATGTTTCATTTCTGATAAATCTACTAAAGTAGAAATAACACTAGTCAAATCAATATTAAACTTAAAATCAACTAATATTGATAAGAGAGTGATTATTGAAGAAAAGTTAAATTAAAATTTATTATTTTAATAAAATTTATTTAAAAAAATTATTTTGCATGAATAGAGAGGGAGAGAATAAGGGCAATACTATTATAGCAGAAGAAGAAATTATAAGCATGGATAAGTTAAAAGCAATGCCAGACTGTACATTTGAGTTGTATGAGTATATAAAAGGGAACTTATTTAATACTAAAATAGTTAGTATAATTCAAGATCTTAATAACTATTCAATTGTAAAGTTTATTGAGTATTCAAATGATAAGAATAGATCTATAAGAAACGTAGTAACTAATGTTTTATTGGATAAAATAGATAAAACTGAGGATGAGGATGATGTTAGGTTAATAATTGAGAATGTTTTATTTCCAAGATTGTATGATGTTGATAGTGGAATTAGATTGTATTGTTTAAAACAGATTATTAACTTAATAATTAAGAAAAAATCTAACAACGGTATTTTTAATTTAATAGTGAATAATGTAACACTCATTACTAATCTTATGAATGATAAGGGAGAGTTGATTAGAAAAAGATCATTAAAGATTCTAAAAATGTTATATGATAAAAATAAGAATATACAAATTCCAAATATTGATAAACTATTGAAAGATAAAAACATTCAAATTAGAACTGAAAGTCTTAAATTGTATATGTGTTTATTTTTAGATGGAAAGATTAGTGAAATTGATTTATTTCACATTTTAAAAGAAGATAATTTTAATCTCAATAGTAAGGTTTGTAAGGATGTTTTTAAGAAACTAAATATTGATGTTAATATTGATGATTTACATAGACTTTCTAAAAATACTTCTAATACTTTTATATCTAAGATAATCAATTATAACACTTTATTAAAACTTTTTAATGAATACATTAAAGAATCTAGTAATTGTTGTTCTAATAGTTATTTTTGTTTATTTGATGTTATAATAACTAACTTTAATATAACTAATATATCTATAATGGGTGATTTATTAGAAACATGTAAAGATAATGTAAATAATGTAATAAAACTAGTAGATATTCTATATAAAATTGATAATTATTTAGAAATACCCAATAATCTTTTAAATAGATTAAACACACTAATATTAAATCATATAAAAAGTAAAACTTTATTAGAAAAGTATTTAATGTTACTAAGTAGGATTATTAATGATTTTGATATTAAAAAGTATCTAATAAGTCTATTAAATATCAATAAAGAATATATCAACATAATAGTTAAGTATATTAATAAACAAGAGTTTATTAGTGAAAACATTAATTATTTAAGTAATACAGGTAAGTGTTATTATATTTTATGGTTATTAAAAGATAAAGAATATGAAAAGATTCAATCAGTATTAAATTTAGAGATAAAATTAAAAAAAGATGAAATTAACATTTTGATAGATTTTATAGGATATTTTTATGATAAAATCAAATTATTAAATGGAAACACTGTTAACATTATGAATGAAGAAAATAATTTAAATAATTTAAATTCTATATTAAAATATGTTACATTTAAATTAATAGAAAAGATAAGAAATGTAAATGTAGATGAATATTTTATAGATGAGATAAATTGTTTATATTTAGCAAAATTAATAAAGATTGGCATATTTACTAGTGAATGTGAAAGATTATTTAAGTATATTAAAATTGATAAATTAATTATACTTTTTAAAAGTATAAATATGACAGAAGAATTATTTAAAGGTTTTATTAACTGCTTATTAAATAATAAAACTATGAAAGTTAACGATATAAAATTACTATCAAGATTAATTTCAAAAGAAACTAACAAATTAAGTAATAAAACATTCGTATTTAATACAATTAAAAATAATATCAATCAAGTAGATTTAATAGATAATTGTTATATTTATTTCATTAATAACTTAACTTTAAATGAGTGTATTGTATTAGAAAATTTACTATCAAAATGTAAATTTAAAGAAACTTTATTAAAGAAAATAACTAAAAATTCTAATTTAACTAACAACAACATCACGTTTATCTAAATAAAATTTTAATTAGTTTACAAGTATAAACTATTAGCAAAAACAATATCTTTTTTTATTAAAAATATTCCTTGACTAAATAAATTAACTAACTCTTGATTTCCTATTACATTAGCAGCACTAGCTAATTGTCTAAGTATTTCTTCTAATCTTTTAAATCCTCTAATTATATTTCCATCAAATATCTTTTCAAATGTAGTTGATATTTCTGAAAATGAATAACCTGATATCCACATTCTTACGATATCCATCATATAGAAATTAAAATTATTTACTTCATAATATGATGATTCTGTCACTTCATTTAATCCAGATTCATTCATTATTCTCACTATTTATTTAATACATGGATGGAATATCGTATCAATTAATATTTGATTTTCTTGACTTACTGGATAATCTTCAGCCTCTCTACACCTCTCTGTTATTGGAATACTCAGTAATGCTATCATGTCTATTAGTGATAATTCATTAAAATTACTAGAAAATATCACTTCTGTTAACAACACTTCATCTGCTGATGATATTTCTGATGCCATTTTACCCTTCAATGTACAAATATTTCCATCTAAATGTCCTAATTTTCTAAGTACATTTATCATTTTTTTACATTCTTCCATATGATATACTTCTTTTAGTTCTTCTAATCTATTTAATTTGTTCTCATATATTTGTTTCTTCAATTCAAATATATTTAAACTAACTATATTATTTAACTTATCTTTTTGCTTTACTTTATCAATACATTGTGTATATTCATAGATAAATTCTGATAAATTACATACTTTAGTAGACGAATTCAGTAACAAACAATTCTTTGTTTCATTATTACAAATTAAACACTTCTTAAATATATCATTAACACTGTTTACTTTAATACCTGAACGTCTCAACAAATTAACTATCTTTTTATCTATTTCTTCTATTTTAGAATCCTGATTTGAGTTAAACGTAATTAATGAAAAGTCTCTATTAAACATTTTCTTTTCAACCTTAGCCCTAAAATCATATACTGCTGAAATATAATCTACTGGAAATTCTCTATTTTCAATATCATCACCTACTTCTATAAAAAGATTTACATAATCTGCATCATCTCTCTGAATAAATTCTTTAACAATACAATTTCTTATAATTAATGGTACACCATTTCTAGGTATAGTGATATCAACCACTCTATGATTCATTTTAATATAATCATCAAGTGTTTGTGATATTTCTTTACATCTTAAACTAATTAATTCTTCCCTCTTTTTTAATAAACTATTCAGATTTAACATTTCAGGTGTATAAGAGGACTCATTTAATGGTTCTTCTAATGACTCTTGTATTTCTAAACAATTTTTATATGCCTGAAAATGATAAAAACTTCTACTAAGCATATACAAAGGATCTAATTCTTCAACTCTCATAAGATTAAGTATCATATTGTAGGTTAATCTAAATGAACTTGTTAATTTATCACTTCCTTTATTTAACATTTCAACAATTGATTTACTTGCTAAATTATCTGTTACTAGTGATATTACTGTTCCCTCTTCATCTAATCCTCTTCTCCCTGCTCTACCGCTCATTTGTGTATATTCACCACTTGTTAATATTCTTTCATTCTTTCCATCAAATTTTTTTAGTGTTGCAAATACAACGGTTTTTGCTGGCATATTAAGTCCAATACTAAATGTTTCCGTTGCAAATAAAACTTTTATCAACGACTCTTGAAATAGAAGTTCAGATATTTCTTTAATTATCGGCAACAATCCAGAATGATGTACACCGATACCTCTTTCAAAAAGTGGTAAATACATCTGTATGCCTTTTAAATTTCTATCAGCTTCATTTAATGAACTAATAGCATTATGAAATATTGTTCTAACAGCTGACTTTTCTTCTTCATTAAGAAAATCTTTTTCAATAAGAAAAGCTAATTCTTCAACTCTTTTTCTTATAAATACAAATATAACACATGGTACATTAATCATCTCTAACAGCGAATTTATACATTTGGCAATGTGTTTCTTAAATATTGTTTTATTTTGTGAAGCCATAAACTCATCTGAATTAAACTTACCACTAATACTTTTAATCTCCCTTAACTGATCATCGGCTGAGTAGAAGTAATGAACCAAAGGAATGACTCTTTTTTCTGTATAAATAATATGAACTATTTGTTCACATATAGTTGCTATCCATTCTCCAAATTCTCTAGCATTTGGTATCGTGGCTGATAAAAATATCATTCTAGCATGTTTAGGTGCTAATATTAATGTTTCCTCCCAAACAACACCTCTTTCTTTATCTTTAAGATAATGAATCTCATCAAATATTATCCAGTGTATTTCTCTAGTAAGTTCTGATCCTTTATAAAGCATATTTCTCAATATTTCCGTTGTCATTACTAAACATGTGGCATCTGGATTTAGTGTAACATCTCCTGTCATTAAACCTACATCTCCAAACTCTTCCTGTAACTCTCTAAACTTTTGGTTACTCAATGCTTTAATAGGTGAAGTATAAATTACCCTTTGTTTATCATTTATTGATTGTGCAATAGCATACTCTGCAACTACAGTCTTACCACATGATGTATGAGCACTGACTAAAACACTCCTATCATTCTCAATAGCAGATATTGCTAATGCCTGAAATGTATCTAGTGCAAACTTGTATTCTTTGGCAGTTACTTTTGGTTCTCTAGGTATTGTTTTATAGTTCTTAAGTGTAATTGGTGTTATAACCTCATGCTTCGTATTATTCAACACAAACTCATCATAAATACATGTCTTTACTTGCTCATCAACTTTATTGACAATATTTAATTTAGTTTCATTCTCTAATATTTCACTATCAAATAAATTATCTATATCTTCGTTCATTTAATGTTAAAAATTTTTTATTAAAAATCAATTTGTTTGTTTATCCATGATTTTAATAATTTTGAGCATTATAATTTCATTGGGAATAGTTATTATATTTAAGTATTCAAAAACTAATAAAAAAGTTAATGAAGAATCAATAAACAATCCAGAACTAGAAGAGTATTATGATTATAAGATTTACGGTGAAAATAAAATAAAAATGAGGGAAGCTTTGTTAAGAAAAGCGGCAGTCACATGTCTAGTTAAGATAAAAAGACTAACAAATAAAATTGAACGTCTTGGAAAGTTGTATGAGAAAGGACTAATTAGTGAAGAATATTTAAATACTTTTAAAAGAAAAGAAGATGTTTTAGTTGATGAAAAAATGGTTATTGAAATGGAAGCTGTATCTATTAGAAATGGTTTTGATGAAAAAGTGTTTAAAGAAGTTAATATTCCAAGAAATGTTAATCTTGAGAATAATGTTCAAATAATGAATATTGAGGAATATAAAAATAGAAGGAAAGAGTTATTATCTAAAAAATAATTAAAATATATAAACAAAATTGTTGGTTTTAGGTTTATATGATTTACTTCTTCTCTTTATATTATGTTTTAACTTAATGACGTTCCTTACGATTTTCTTTATACTCATATGTTAATATATTCATTTTAATAATTTTTTATGCAAATTTATATTTATATTTTTATAAAATTTGTTTCTTTTAATAAACAAATTTTAAAAATTTTTACAAGAATACAAAAATAATTAAAAGATTTTAATAATCTTAGTTAAGCAATTCATGATAATCACTTTTACAAAGTACATTACCACTAGATGAACTTTTCTTAACCATAACATCACTTTCAGGAACATCTTTACCATTATTAGTGATTTTTCTAATGAATAAATCATTAGTGACATAATCAGTTCTAAACTTTAAATAAACTTTAGAATAAATTTCACTTAATGAAACATTAGGTTTAATTTCAAATAAGAATTCAAAATTAAACACATCACCTTTATTAGCATGAGGCACATTGACGGTAAAAGTTTGAACATCACGAGATATTGTTGAATTAGGATGTGAACAAAGACCATCAGATTTAATAACAATGTAATCACTTACAATGATAGTAATATTAAATGAATTATCTTTAGTACCAAATTCAGTCATCTTAAAAGAATAAATTGATTTGTAACCATTATTGACCTTAACAAATGAAGGGTTAATAGAAATTGGTAATTTAGAATAACTAATTGGATAAGAAAACACCTTAGTGAATTTTCTTAATTTCTTAGGATCAATTACCCAAACTTGATTATTTCTTCTTAAGGAATTTTTAGCAACCAAATCTTCCACAATTGTATCAGGTAAGATAGCTGTCTCATAGTTCAATAATAAGGAAAGATTGGTATAAGTGTTACCAAGAACCTTAAGATAGAAATCACCTCTACCATAATCATGATTAACCTTATTAGTAGTTAAATTAACATGTAAATTAATAACTTCATGTAACTCAACTCCAACATGATAATTCAAATCGTTATTAGGATGATATTCTAATGCAGAAATATCAGGTCTCTCAGAATGTATTTCTTGTAACTCCTTATAATGACTGTCTTTTATAACATCTAATTCTCTATTAACTAAGTCTTTTAAAGTAATTTCAAGATGTTTAAAATTTTCATCAGTCAAATTCTGAATAAATTGTTTAAATTTTGAAATTTCTTCATCCTTATTGTTTTGAGACACCTTCACTGAGTAATCAACACCCTTAATTTTAAAAGTATACAATTTACATTTAACTTCATTCTGTACAATGAATTCTTCTTTAGTTGTTTCATTAATAGCCTGTATCTCTCTAATCATGGGGTTATAAATTTTTTTGTTTATATAATATTAAATTAGGAAAATTGATGTGATTAAATTATAGAATTTTATTTTCAAAAAATAAACATGTAAAACCACTTAATTATAAAATAGTATTTGTTATTAAATTTAAAGTTATTTATTAATATTCTATTTTTTAAAAAAATCTGAATAAAATAACTTTAATTTTATTGAATTAATATTGTTAAATATTTAAAATTGTTAAGGAAATTAAATAACAATAACTTTTAAATTTTTTAATAAAAATTTTAAACCCTTTGATAAAATAAAATTTTATATGAAAACTCAAACAAAAAAGAATAAAGAATGGTATTTATTTAGAAAGACTGTTTCATATTCAGAAGTTACCTGCATTACGTCATTTAACAGTTATTTGGTTGTGTTTAGAAAAAACAAGATATGTGAGTTTATTGATACAGAACTAAATTCAGTTATTAAAAGATATTTTATTGGAAAGGAAGTACTACAAAGTTATCAACAGAATGATAAGTTAGTTTGTAGAACGGTAAATAATAGTGTTTTTAATTTAAGTTTTGATTTAAATTCAATAAGTTGTGTAATAATCGATGAATATAAAGACGAACATAATGAAGTTATTCTAGTTACGTTAATATCACATTACAATTCTAATTCTTCTATTAAAATCAATTATTTCGTTAATAACAAGAATATTATAAGATTTGATAATAATGAAGTTGTTTATAGAAGTTTAGAAGTAATTAATTTTATTAAAATTACAGAAGATTGTATTTTCATAGGAACAGAACTTAATTCTCTTAAAGTATTTACATCTAATTTAGAGATAATATCAGAATGTGTTTTAGATGGTAAAATTACATCAATTAATTGTTATAATAAAGGGGTGATTATATCACTTGAAAATGGTATGCTCTTAAATTATGATTATCTTAATGATATTGTTTTAAATTCAACTACAGTAAGAAATACTTCTATTATTTGTTTGATTTCTAATGAATTTATTTATTGTAGTGGTAAAGATTCTAGGATTATAGTTTATTCTTTAAATGATTTGAGTAAGATTTCTCAAACTACCGTACATACATCTGAAGTAAACTCACTTTATAATTTAAATGGAAATATCTATACTGGTGGTTTAGATTCATTTATTGCAAAAAATATTTTTATTAATCAATCATTTAAACATCTTAAAATTTATGAATCAAGTTGTTTTACTGGAACATTTGATTTAAATAATGAAGAGTATTTCTATATTTTGAATGGTGATAATTTGTGTGTATATAAGTATGATGGTGAAACTATTAATATACAAAATGATATTGTTCATGAGGATGGTATAGTTGAAAATAATACAAAGATTGATTGGGATAAGCCTGTAGAAAAATTGATATGTCAAAAAAGTTTATCAGAAGATTTTATCAATGATGTGTTGTTCTATAAGGAATATTTTATTTATACGAATAAAAAACAAACTATTGTTTATAAGATTGATAATAATTTTGATTTTGACATTTTGACAATAATAGATGAAAATATTATTTCAATGAATATCAAAGAAAATAATTTTTTTTATTTAACTAATAAATGTTTAAAAATGATGGATTTGAAAACATTAGAGAAGTTAGAGTATTCTTTGGAAATTAACACACCTTTTATTGACTATAAAATTTTAATAAACAACTCATTTATTTTTATAAATGGGATAAATTACCTATTAAAATTAGAAAATAACTTATTTAAAGAAATTATTGATTTTCCTAATAAGATAAATGATTGTTTAATGATTGGTGATTCAATTATTATTTTATATGATAATAAAATTGAAAGAATATTTTTGGAAACAAAAGAAAGAAACGTTAAAAATATTGATTTACCTGTAAAGTATCTATATAATGATATTTATGGATATGATACTAAATTTGTATGTAATTTAGAAAATAATAAGATGTATAGACTAGAACCTGTTATTCATGGAATCTATAATTATAAGAATTCATTTATTATAATTCAATCGTTTTGGGAGGATGTTAAAAGGTGTTGTTTTGAACCAGGAATCTTCAGAGAAAAGTATTCAAATAAATAAAGTAAAATTTATTTAATCTTAAAAGGTCTTAAAATTCTTTTATTTGGATTTTGATAGAAAAAATCTTTCATATTAAATGTCTTATTTCCAAACACCATAACATTAGAAGTAATTGTACCAAATATCTCTGGTGAAAAAAAATCAACAACTTTTAATTTTCTTTTTATAGGAATTTGATGAAATCTTTTAGCAAAATCATCAACTGTATTAAGACCTAAATTATAAGAAACGTTAGTTGAGAATGAAGACTCATTAGCACTGCTTGTCGCAATAACAGTCACGTTTTTAGGAATAGAATTTTGATCTATGAGAGCAGAAGCTTGACAAGTATCTAATATAAAAAGAACCTTATTTAATCTTTTTGACAGGTAGAATAGTACTTCCATGATATCATCTAACATAAGAAAGTATTTATTATGTAACATGAAAAAGTCATCATTACCATGTCCAGTTAAATAGATAAGTAAGTTGTCATTTTCATCAAGTTTATAAAGTTTCTCATCTTTACAGTTAAGAATGTTTAATAAAGTGTCTAGATTAAACTTTCTTGGTTTTAATTGAACATAAGGAATAGTTAATGTATCGTTTAAATGGATTACTTTATCTAAAAGATGTCTCTTATCTTTTAAAGGATCTTCAATAAACAATGAAACTATAAATTCATTAGTAAATCCATTGTTAATTAACTTCTGATAAAATATCTGTAAGTTGGTGAAATGTCTATAATTAAAATAATTCTTTGATGTATCACAGATAATCGCATAATTTAATGAACAAATTTCTCTAATAAATAAAAATAAATTCATTATTAATTTTATTAAAA
>LVKB01000002.1:39490-54433 GCA_002087885.1 Hepatospora eriocheir
TAGACTGTAAATAGCATTGTTAAACGCTATAATACTTCTGGTAAGATATTACTACAATCTCGTGGTAGAGACAGGCGTTCTAAACTTAGTTTAGATATAAAAGAAGCAATTCTTGCCTGGGTGGATGATGAACCGATTCTTAAGTTAAAAGATTTAAGAATAAAAGTCATCGAGACTTACGACATCGACGTATCAATCAGTACTATTGATCGATGTCTTCGTCAATTCCACTACACTTAAAACGAATTACATTAGTCCCTAAGCGTAGAAATAATTAAAGCACTATTGAAGCAAGGGCTGATTACGAGTGTCAATATCGTACTCTGGGAGCAGAGAATGAAGATAAAAACTTTGTCTTTCTCGATGAACTAGAAATTTCGGTGGTGACACACCCAAGTAGAGGCAGATCTTTAAAGGGAAATCTCCATACCTCACTGTCCCTGCCTCCAGAAGTAGAAATATTTCTGTTGTGGCAGCAATGAACAAATATGGAATGGTTTTCCATAAAGTTTATGAAAGGGCAGTAAACGGAGAAGATTTTTAAATTTCTCTTCGAGAATTAAAGGCTGCTTGTACTGAGAAAGGAATTTAGTCTCCTGTTTTTATAATGGATAATACCAGAATCCATCATTACAGGGGACTTATGGAAGACAATGAACTTTCTCAATGCACTCTAAAGTATTTATCCCCTTACTCACCTTTTTTAAACCCGATAGAAAATGTTTTATCTGTTTGGAAAAATTTAGTTGTGCACGGAGTGCTTTAAATGAAAATCAATTGAGACTTCTTATTGTGGAATCTTTTAATAAAATAACTTATGATCATTGCGGATCATTTTATCGAAAAATGTTATGTTTTTAATAAGATCTGCGGCAAGAGAGATTATTTATGAATAAATTTTGTTTTATTGTTTTATTATTTTTTTCATGTCTTTATATCTTTGTAAATCCTAAAGAAAATGTGATTATGTAATTAATTGCAAAACTTATTCATATAGTTGCAACAGTTATTATATTGATTGCAAAAACCGTATTTTACCAGTTGTAATACGCAATTGATTGCAACAATTATTCATATGGTTGCAGAAAATATGATATTGATTGCAAAATTACAAAAATTACAGTTGAATTATTCAATTGATTCCAATAGTTATTCAATTGGTTGCAATGATTATTATGTTGATTGCAAAATTCTATAATAATTTTAAAGAAGATTTTAAAAAATTACTTAATTAAGAATTTAAAATTTAATAAAATTATTCTAAAATAATTCCAATACCTAATTCAAGGTATAAATCATAAATAAGATTAAAATATGATAAATCAACAACTTCTTCTTCTCCAAAGAAATTAAATAAATCACACTTTTCCACTCCTTCTCTATAATTAATTTTATCTAAATGACCCTTATTATCATCTAAACAAATAATACGCTCTAATTTAGTGTTCTCAATATAAGGATTTTCAAATACTTCCAATTCAACTTTTGCTTCAAAGTTTTCTAGAAGAGTTACTTTCAACATATTGATAAAAGACATGTCATAATACTCTATATCCTCGTGTATATAAGTTGCTAATAGAGACGGATATTTTGGAAATGCTTTAATGATTTTCTCAAACAAATCTACATCCTCGTATGTACGATATGGTAACAGAGACTGGAATTTTGGAAATGCCTTAATGACTTTCTTAAACAAATAAACTTTCTGTTCTCTTGTTAAAGATCTGATTGCTGTATCTCTCTCCTTTAAGAAAGGTTCCATAAGATTATGATACTTTAATTTCAAGTTAAACATCTCATATCTGTATTCAATTTTATTTTTATTTATCTTACGCTGTTCTTCTATAATTTTTAATTTAAATTGTTCTCTTTTTCCATTTGATTGAATCTATAAAAATTTTTTAAAATTTTATTTTATTAAATAACAACACTTTTATGATTTGTGATTTCTAACTAAAATCTTTAAAGATACTTAGTGTCCTGCCTGTATAATTAATTGAATTGTTTGTAACTTTAATAAAATTTAAATCTTTATTCATAATAATTTATTTAGATTTTTTTTCCCTTAAATGCTTAAAAAGGAATTAAGCCAATTATCATATGTTTCAATTGACTAATTGAAACTAGTCACATCATCAGTTGATGCTGGTGTGACAACTAACAGATTATAAGGAAAACACTAATTATATTAATAGTTTTAAAGAAGATTTTAAAAAATTACTTAATTAAGAATTTAAAATTTAATAAAATTATTCTAAAGAAATTCCATTACCCAATTCGCAGTATAAATCATAAAAAAGATCAAAATATGATAAATCAACATCTTCTTCTCCAAAGAAATTAAATAAATCACACTTTTCCACTCCTTCTCTATAATTAATTTTATCTAAATGACCCTTATTATCATCTAAACAAATAATACGCTCTAATTTAGTGTTCTCAATATAAGGATTTTCAAATACTTCCAATTCAACTTTTGCTTTAAAGTTTTCTAGAAGAGTTACTTTCAACATATTGATAAAAGACATGTCATAATACTCTACATCCTCGTGTGTACGAGTTGGTAATAGAGACTGGAATTCTGGAAATGTCTCAATGATTTTCTCAAACAAATAAACTCTCTTTTCTTTTGTTAAAGATCTGATTGCTGTATCTCTCTCTTTTAAGATAGGTTCTATAAGATTCTGATACTTTAATTTCAAGTTCCACAACTCATACATGAATTCAATTACCTTGTTTTGTATCTTACGCTGTTCTTCTATAATTATTAAATTAAAATTGTTCTCTTTTTCCATTTGATTGATTCTATAAAAATTTTTAAAAAATTTTATTTTATTAAATAACAACTTTTGTGATTTGTGATTTCTAACTAAAATTTTTAAAGATTCTTAGCTTTTTAATTGAAAATCAGAACTTTATGTTTAAATTTATAAATAAAGAATAAAATTTTTTATTAACTTAACTTATTTTTTAGTTTAAAAGGTATTAAAAAAAGATTGAAAATTATATTAAAAGAAATTATTAATATTTATTTAAAAACACTGATGGAATTTTTTATATGAAAATGATTTAGTTATTAATTTTATCAATTTTAAACTAAATGATATTGTTTAAATAAGATAATTATCAGTTTTTATAATTTAATTAATTGATAAAAAGTTTATTTTAATTACCAAAACAATATAATATAAACTTATAATTATTAACAATTGATTTTAAATATCTATTCATATAAAAAACCTTTATTATTTATTTTAATGAAATCAATAATTCAATATTTAATTAAATTCAACATTAAATCTTATCAAATATATTTGTTTACTTACTAAATTTAAAAATTAATATTTTTGTTTATGTTGTTTATTTATAAAAAATGTAGCCCATAAATTAATGAATATAGAGAAACACGAGCAAGATTTAAATAAGTTTACAAAATATATTTGGGTACGAGAAAACAACTGTTTTAAGAAGGTAGAAGTACTAGATGAAGATCTTATGACACTTACAACCATTGATAATGTCAAGTATAACACCAATGATGTTTTTAATGTAAATCCTATACAATTTGATAATATTTCTAATTTGGCTAATCTCACATATCTTAATATTCCATCTATATTGGATGTTTTAAAAAACAGATACTTTGAGAATAAGAATTTTACAGAGTCTGGTTTGTTTTTAATTAGTATTAATCCTTATAGAAAAAATTTTACAAGCTTATCAAATGATTTTGATCTTAAGGAAACAAAAGATGATGAACCAAATATTTATAAAACGGCTCAGAAAGTATATAATTCTTTATGTGAGAGTAACAGGAGTCAGTCAATATTGGTAACTGGTGAATCTGGTGCAGGTAAGACAGTGAATACTAGAAAATTGATTGAATTTTTAGGAATGTTAAATAACAGAGAATTAGATGATATCAACAATTTATTGATTTTATCTAATCCTATATTGGAATCATTTGGTAATGCTAAGACTGTTAAAAATGATAATTCTTCAAGATTTGGTAAGTTTGTACAGATTTATTTCCAAAACAATCAGATTATTGGTGGTAAAATTGAAAAGTATCTTTTAGAGCTATCAAGAGTTACACATATTAATTCTAATGAAAGAAATTATCACATATTTTATTATTTGTTAAATAGCGGTAATAAAAATTTATTAGATATGCTTAAATTGGAGGGTAATGATTTTGGTTGTCTAAAAAATGGATGTTATACAGCTGATACAATTAACGATAAAGAAAGTTTTAAAATGTTACGATCAGGATTGAAAATGTTTAATATTGATGAAATTAAGATATTTAGAACTATAGCTGCAATTTTACATATGTCAAATATAGAAATAATTAATATTAATAACTCTTTAAAAATAAAGGATAAGAAGAAGGTTTCATTTATTTCTTCACTACTTTCAATTGATGAAAAATCATTTGTTGAATCGATAATAGAACCTAAAATGTGTGCAGGTGGATATGATGTAATCAATATAAGTAGAGATATAAAAAATTGTTATAAGATATTAGAAACAATCATAAAGACACTATATAATAATCTATTTAATACAATACTCGAACATATTAATAATAAGTTAGCTAATGAAATCAACCAAAGAAGTCTTTATAACAACATATTTATTGGAATATTGGATATAGCAGGATTTGAGATATTTGAGGAAAACGGATATGAACAATTATTAATTAATTATACAAATGAGAAATTACAGCAATACTTTAATCATAAGATGTTTATAGAGGAACAAAAAATTTACAAAGAAGAAGGTGTTAAATGGAATTATATTGATTTTGGATTAGATTTAGAGCCAACTATACAAACAATTGAGAATAAAGCAGGAATATTATCATTAATAGATCAATGTTCAATATTGAATAGTAAAGAAGAAGATTTAGTAAATAATATAAAGAAGATCAAATTAGTAGTAGATGTAAAACATAAAGTAGATTCATTTAAATTGAAACATTATGCAGGTGAAGTTGAGTATAAAGTAGATAATTGGGTTGAAAAGAATAAGCATATATCAAGTACAGAAGTAGATGATTTATTTAATATAAAATCAGATACCGGTAAATTAGGAATATTTAGAACAATATCACAAGAACATAAAGAAAATCTTAAACAGTTAATGAAAGTTCTTAATAATACCGATCCTCATTATATAAGATGTATATTGCCTAATCTTGATAAACAGCCTTATAAATTTGATAGTGAGTTAATTGTAAATCAATTAAAATGTAACGGTGTGTTAGAAGGGTTAAGAATATCAAGATTGGGATTTCCTACTAAAATATTCTTTAATGATTTTATATCAAATTATAGTATTTGTTTAAGTAATTTACCGGCATATAAGAATAACATAAATAATTTGATTAGAATATTAAAAGAAATGAATATTATTAATGATAATAATTATTTAATAGGAAAAAATAGAATATTTTTTAAACAAGGAATATTGGGTGAGTTAGAAAATATAAAAATACAGTATTTAATTAAGAATGGTAATTTATTAAGAAAAATAGTTAGTGTTAAAGTTAGTGAGATAAAAATTATAAGAAGTAGAATGATTGAAAATATAAGAGAGAATGTTGATATGGC
Organism: Hepatospora eriocheir; assembly: GCA_002087885.1. NCBI lineage: Eukaryota > Fungi > Microsporidia > Hepatosporidae > Hepatospora > Hepatospora eriocheir. Next base: position 45,106 of record LVKB01000002.1, read on the forward strand.
AATTGATTTTAATAATTTTAAATGGTGGAGATTGTTCTTAAAAATTAAACCTTTGTTAAATGGAAATAGTGAAAATAAGATGGTAAAGTTAGGTAAAGAGAATAAAGAATTGAGTGAAAGGAATATAAAATTAAATGATGATCTCATTGATATAACTAATAAATATAATGACTTAATAGAAGATATCAATAATGATTATGTTAATTTATATAATAAAGCAACAGGTATAAAAAATGATTTAGATATTACTATTAAAGAAGATAAATCAATATTAGATGATTTGTGTGATAAAATAAAAAGAATAGATTTATCTAATAAGAATGATGCTATTAAAAACTTAGAAGAGTTGGTAAAAAAGTTAAAAAATGAAAATAATGAACTTTTTAATAAAAACAGTTTATTATTAACAGAAGTAAATAGTTGTAAAAATAAAATGATAGTACTTGAGAATGATAACAATAACCTTGAAGATAAAAATGTATACCTAAAAAAGAAAATAAATCAAATGGATTTACTAATAAAAAATAACATGAATAAATATGAACCTGTTAAAGAAACTAACATAGTTAATTATGAAGAAAAGATTCAATTATTAGAGAATATAAATAAGGAGTTAAAGAATGATAAAGATAAGTTGTATAATGAAAATATAAGTTTAAGCAAGAAAAGTATAGAAGATATGTTTAAAATGGATCGAGAATTAAAAAATTTAACAAATAAGTACACATTAGAGGTTAATAGACTTAAAGAAGAGAATAACAGATTGACAGAGGAATTAAATAAAGAAGAGAGTAGTGATGGGATTAACATGGATTCTATTTATAGAAACAAAGATTATATAGATAAAATCAATGAACTGGAGTTAAAAAATTATGATTTAGAAAATAGACTTAAAAACTTAAATATTAAAGATTTTAAGAATGAGTTAATAAGAATGAAAACAACAATTAACAGTCTTTATAAAGATTTTATAAATAGGTTTATAAATCTTATAAAAGAAAAAGATGAATATTATAAAAACATTATACTTGATTTGGAAAGTGAGGGAATCAATGAAGAAAATAAAGAATTGAATGGATTAGTAGTTAATAAATTGAAATTAAAGTTATTAAAAGAAGAAAATAAAAAGTTAACTAAACTTTATAATGAAAGAGAAGAAAGTTTATTGAAATATAAAGAATTATTAGATAATAAAGTGAGTTATTATAAAGAAAGAATGGAAAACATAGAAAAAAATTATGAAGTTATAAGTGAAGGAATGAGTAAGTTTATTAAGAATAACAAGATAGATAAAGAATTAATAAATATTAATATTAATAAGATGAATAATGAAAGTATAAACAGTAGTGTTTTATTAGAAAGTAATGAAGTTTATAAAGTAAAGATAAATCAATTAGAAAGAGAGAATGAAGATTTAAAAATTGGTATGGAATTATTAAAAGAATATGTAAATAAGAAGAAGAAATAAAATGAATTTATTAATCAATCTTAGATAGAGAAATTGGTGAACATATTATAATACCATTATTAGAAGATATAGCAATTTTATTTTCTTCTATTAAAGCAATATCTTTATAAAAACTTTCACTAGAATGAACAAACAATAGATATTTAGTCATTCTTGAATCATTTAATAGATTTAAATCCCAAAAACAAACTTTTTTTTCATTTCCACTAACAAAAACCCCATCATCTATAAATTTAATAGTTTCAATTGGACACTCACTACCTTTTATTTGTTCTTTATTATCACCATTTACAATTGTAATAACCCCCTTATCATCACCAAATACAATTTTATTATCCCAAACACTGATTGTATTAACATCACAATCATTAGTAAAAGTTTTTAAATTTTCACCCTCAAGAGTACTAATTTTAACTGTTTTATCACATGACGCTGTATACAAGTATTCATTAACAACGATTGATTCAATTTTATCTTCATGAATTGTTAAACTTTTTATTAGTTCAAGACCTTTATATACATCAATCATTCCATTTTTAGTACCCACGTATTGGTATTCATTATCAACAAATAATCCATATGAATATTGATTAGAAATTTCCTTAATTAGCTTTAGATCAAAATTAAAAATCATAAGCTTATTATCAGAAACTGCGTAAATATACTCATCATTCAATCTAATTCTATTAATAGGTTCTGACACTACAGTTGATTTAACATTAATAATCTTACCAATAGAATTATCTTCAAAAGTAATTTCTTGTATACAAGCTTCATTAGAATGTTCAACATCAGGATTTAAACCAACATAAATTTTATTCTCTTTATAAACAACAGTTTGAGAAGGCCAATCTAAATTAATATTCACTAAGAAGTTGTATAAATTATTATTATATTCATCTTCTGATAAGTCTAATTCTTCTAAACTATCATCACTATTTGAAAATTCTTTGCTCATTTTTAATTAAAATTTTTACTAAAAAATGAGCAAAGAATTATTAAATATAGCTTTAGAAATTTTAATAGAAGTAGAAGGAAAGTCAAATATTAAAAGTTCTAATAAATTTAATACGAAATATTTTAATGGAATACAAATTGATAAGTTAACTAAGATGCCTTTGTATATGGCAATTCATTTACAAAATCTTGATAAATTGACAATTATATTACCTGCTTATTATGAAGATAGTTTATTAGATGAAATAATAGAAAATGAGAATGAAGTTATTGAATTTACAACTCTTCCATGTGAATACTTTTTTGAGGTAGCTAAACTACTTAAAGTTGATAATCCTAAAATTGAAAGGATAGCAACAATTAGAAAGAATAAATTATTCTTTGGTATAAGTAAATTAGAGGGTAAATCAGTTCAAATAAATAATCTCACTAGATGGGAGTTTTGTGAAGTAAAAGAATTTATACTTGAAATTATGAAAATTGGTTCTAATATTAAAGTTACATCAAATGATTAAAAAATTTTAATAAAATTTTTATGAAAATAGAAGAAGTTGAAGCAGTGTTTGATGAATTTACTAGCAATCCTGAAGAATGGGATAATACAGGAATATTAGTTAATAGTTATTGTGAGTCAGATAAGATATTACTTACAATAGATTTAACTGAAGAAGTGATAGATGAAGCTATAAATTTTGGAATTAAATTGATTGTTAGTTATCACCCTTACATATTTAACCCACTTAAATCAATTGTTAGAAAAGATTATATTAAGTTAATTAAGAATGAAATATCAGTTTATTGTCTTCACACAAAATTAGACTTTCTAATGAATGATTATCTTTTTAAAAAGTATAATAATTATACTTTTCATGAGTTAACATCTGAATTAAAGAAAAAGTTCAATGTAAGTAAATTAAGGGGAGTATTTATAAATAATAAAACATTCTCACCAATGAATGATAAACTAGTTGTAATAGTAGGATCATGTTATTTACCAAAAGTAACTAATTCTTTTATATTAACAGGAGAAATGAAACATCATGATTTATTAGAAGCTAAAAGAAACAATAATTCAGTTATTTTATTAGATCATTCAAAATCAGAAAGAATATTTTTACCAGAACTTAAGAAAATCTTGAAACAAAAGTTACCTGAAGATATTAAAATTTTAATTTCAAAAAAAGATGAAGATCCAATAGAAATGTTTTAAAAAAAATAATAAATTTTTTATAAAAATAAAATGAGTGAAAAAGAACTAACAAAAGAAATAAAGTTTAGTGATTATGATTATAAACTAGATTTAAAATATGAGAAAATGATATTAGAGGAATGTGAAAGAATGCATGAAGATTTAGAAAATAAAAGAGTTTATATACCAGATTATTCTAAAGATGCAATGATTCTTTCATATATAAAAGAAGAAAAAGTACCACTTAAAGAATTTATAGAGAAAAGGAAACACCAAATTACATGTATTTACCTCAGAGAAATAGTAATAAAACTATATGATATGATAAAAGAAGAGTATAAAAACATATCAAAATTAATAGAATTGTATAAGAAAATAAGAAGTGTGTCAATTTTTAATAATCCACCACCAACATCAGATATCAATAATATAAGCTTAAATGTCGGAATAAACATAGAAATGATTAATAGAGTGATATTTCAAGATAAAGAAATAATAAGCAATTCAAAAGAATTACAAAGTATATTAGCAATAATAAAAAGAAAGAACCTTGGAATAAATAAGATATTAGCAATAATAGAGAATTTAAGTAATGTAATTTATGAAGGACAGAAATTAGCAGATTTTATAAATCACTATTCAAGTATTTTAAATCAAAATAAATAAAATAGTTTTATTGACTTTTAAAAAACTTAAACAATTCGAAATAAATCTTATGAATAAGATCAAGGAGAATAGCTAATATGATACCAGAAATGAATGCAGCTCTATCACCAAAAACATCTAAAATCTGATAGGGGTATTTTTTATGTACATATCTATGATATAAAATCATAAGAGAATAATAACTACACAGAATGTAAATATAGATCCTATGATAAGGTTCTCTACCAAACTTTCTCTGTTTAATTGATGTGGTGGTTGTATAAAGAAATGGGAAGAGATGATCTGATAAATTTTGAAGCGTTGATCTTATTATTGGAGTGCCATTGGAAGATAAGTTCATTCGTAAGTTTGGTGTAATAAAATGAACATTCCAATAAACGATAGCCACAACAGAATTTAAAGCATGAGTGATACCAAGTAAATCTCTATAAATATTATCAACCAACTTATAAAACTTATTAAATAACTCATTACAACAGTCTTTTTCAACTTCTTCCTCAGAAATTCCCTTTAAGAACAATAAGAATTCTAAAAAATAAGAGATAAAAGCAGTTAAAACAGTCAAATAAATAGAGTTGTTTGTTAAAAAGAATAAGTCCTTTATCTTAAAGGAATGAAATTTACATCCAATTACATTGTCAAAGAAGCTATATAAAGTACCAATAATGAAAAGAGTTCTTAAAGCGTTAAGTACGTTGTTAAATTTCTTTACTAACATTTTATAGGTAAAAAATTTTATTATAAAATAAAACACATCAACTGAGATCATTAAAATCATCTGTTTTCTTAGATTTAAATTTTTCCAAATCATCCATCATATCATCAAAATTAAAGCCTAAATACTCACTAACTTGATTCCTCAAGTGATTACTTTCTGAAAGATTTTTTAAATTTTGATTATTTAACAATTTCTTAGAAAACTGATTAATTAACTTGTAATTTTGAATGGTCTCATTAAGTTCATCAATTGATATTCCTGAACCTCTTGATATTCTTTTAAGTCTATTTGGTTCTTTAACAAAAAGATCTCCAAATGAATTTAACTCTGATTTAGACATCGAATCAAACGCGTATGTCATTCTCTTAAATTTAGATTCATCTGGTATTTTAATATTCTTAACTCCTGGTATCATATTAAGAAGTGATGAAATTGATCCAAGTGATAACATTTGTTTAAAATAACCATAATAATCTCCTAATGTCATTGTTCCTTTCATAAACTTATTCATTGCTTCTTCTTCATCGATATCTAATAAACTGAACTTTTCAAACAGTCCTTCAATATCTCCCTTCCCAAGTAACTTCGAAATAAATCTATTAGGATTGAATTGTTCTAATGAATTCATATCTTCTCCTGATCCTATAAATTCTATTGGACATCCTGTTGCTGCTACTGAACTAAGTGCTCCTCCTGCCTTTGATGCTCCATCTATCTTAGTTAGTATTATTCCTCCTACTTTTACACTTTTCTTAAATCCCATTGCCTGTTCTTCTGCTGACTGTCCTATACCTGCATCCATTACAAAGACAATATTATTTGGTTGTATTGCTTTTACTATCCCTTCCATCTCTTTAAATAATTCTGTTTCTTCTGTATGTCTACCCGATGTATCTACTAATATTAATTCAAAATTATGTCTTTTAAATTGAATTACTCCCGTCTTTGCTACTTCTACTGCATCTGGATTATCTGATCCAAAAAATGGTATGTTTATCTTACTACAATTCTGTTTGATTTGATCTAATGCTCCTGCTCTATATGTATCTGCACATACTATTCCTACTTTGAATCCTCTCTTTTTATAGAAGTTTGCATACTTACATATACTGGTTGTTTTACCTGCTCCTTGTAGTCCTACAAAAACTATCACATTGACTGTCCCCTTTTCAATTTTATAAGTTTCTGTTTTAGGATCTATAAACTCTATTAATGACTCAAATACAATATTCTGAATATACTTCACTTTATTTGCATTTGTTTGTATAGGCTTTTCTTTAATTCTTATCATCATATCATTCTTTAAATGTTCTACATGAGATGGCTTAACATTATTTGTTATTAACTTATCACATATATCATTTAATAATGTCTCTATTGTTTCATCCGTTACCCTTTTATTAAATAAACTTTGTAACTTATCTCCTATAAAGTTTCCTAAATCTTGTAACATTCTTTAATTATTTTTTTAAATTTTTTATAAAAACTAACTAGCTTAAAAAATTTTATAAAAATCATTTTCAATCAAAAATTAACTCTAAAAGCTTAAAACTTTAATTAAAGTCTATTTTTTGTAAAATAATTTATTTTACAAATTTAAAATATTAATGATTAAATTGATAGTACATTTCAGAACTATCCTGGTTGTAAGTTTGTTTTCTATAATCATCATAAAAGTCATTCTTTTGTTTAGCCCGACGATTTTGGAACCATATTTTACAGTTTTTAAGTGGTATTACTAACATATTTGATATAGCAATAAAATCCTCTTTCTTTGGATAATTATTCTTAAGGTAGATCTCTTCTAATGCGTCTATTTGTAACGGTGTTAATTTCCTTCTTGTTCTTTTTGGCTTTCCTTTATCTTGATAAATCTTCTCAATCTCTTCTTTACAATCTATTATTTTTATAGTTGTTTCTTCGTTGTGTTTCATAATAATAAGGGTAAAATATCTTTCATTATTTTTATATTGTAATTTATTGTTATTATGTTATATTTCAATCCAATTTGATTCTAATATTATCATTTCAATCCCTTTTTCTTAAAATTTACCACTCACTAATTAATCAATTTAAACAAATTAATAAAAAACAGTTTTTATTGCTAATTACACCGCTTGACATTATATCAATTTTAATTATTTATAAATCATTTCAAGTAAATTGATTCTTAAATTTTGAATAACTTTGATTTGTATGAGTTAGTTATTTTTTGAAATATTTTAAATTTTTAGAATTAAATTGATTGGTTTGACATATTAAAAAAATAAAGATATTTTTATTAAATGAGTTTTTATTAATATTTTAATTTAATAGACTTTTTTACTAAAGGAGTCTAACAAATCATAACAAATCAAACTTATTTAAAAATAAATAACAATTTTCCCTTTATGAAACTAATTATAGTAAGTAACAGATTACCAATTAAATTAAAAGAGAACGATGGAGAATATGAATATACGAAGAGTTCGGGTGGATTAGCAGCTGGTATTGACAACTTGGCAAATAAAAGGGATTTTATTTGGGTGGGTAATTTAAGTGGTTATGATTTAACTGAAAATGAACAAAAAAGAATAAGTGGTGATATTTGGACTAAATTTAAGTACGTTCCAATTTTCTTACCCAACGATACTCAAAGTAAATTTTATAATGGATTCTGTAATGGAATACTTTGGCCATTGTTACACTCGTTTTGTGATGATGTTTGTTTTACATTCAGTGATCACCGGGCATATATTGAAGCTAATGAGGTATTTGCTGATAAAATATTAGAAGTAGCTGATGAAGACAGTACTATTTGGGTACATGATTATCACTTGTTTTATCTACCAGAAATTCTTAAGAGAAAAAATCCAAAATTAAAAGTTGCTTTCTTTTTACACGTACCATTCCCAGTTTATGATAACTTTGCAATACTTCCATGTTCTAAACAACTTGTTAAGTCAATAGCTTATGCAGACATAGTTGCATTCCATGTTCCAGAATATGTAATTAACTTTTTAGAAAATATTAAAAAGTTCGAAATTGATAAAAGACCCATCACTAAAGCTATCTCTATAGGAATTGATCCTAATCAATTTAGAAAGACATGTGAAGAAGAAAGTACTATTAAGTTTTATAACGAAATTAAAGAGAAGTATAAAGATAAAAAGATTATTATTGAAATTGATAGAACTGATTATATAAAAGGATTTCCAGAAAAGTATAAAGCAATAGAAAGATTCTATAAGAAGTATCCAGAGTATGTTAAAAAGGTAGTATTTTTACAGGTTGCAATTCCCAGTAGAATGGATGTTAGGGAATATTCTTGTTACGTAAAAGACTTTAATGCTCAAGTACAGGCAATAAACGGTAAAATAGGCGATTTACATCACACACCAGTTAAATTACAATTTAGCAGTGTAAGTTTCAATGAATTATGTGCCTTGTATTTGGCAGGTGATGCACTATTTGTTGGATCAATTATTGATGGTATGAATTTAGTAGCATTAGAGTATGTGGCTTGTCAAGACAAGAATAAAGGAGTATTAATACTCAGTCAAAATATAGGAGCACTTATTTCATTACCAGGGGCAGTTCCTTATAATCCCTGTAACACAGAAGATGGAGCTGATACAATAAAAGAAGCACTTGAATTAACAGAAGAAAATAAAAGTGAAAGACATGAATTTAATAAAGAAATGATCGATAAATTTACAACCTTTAAATGGGCAGAAGACAACCTTAAATTCATAGAAGAAACATTTGAAGTAAAAAATGAATAAACTTCTTTTTAAATCATTTTATTAATAAATATTACATTTTCTAATAAATATTAATTTTTTCTATTAATAAAATTTTTTAATTAGAAAATATTAATATTTATTAATAAAATATTTTACTTTAATTTTTTTTGTTAATTAATCTTTTAATTAATTTATTAAAAATATCCATTTTTAATTTTTTTAAAATTAAAATCAGATTTAAGCATTTATATTTGATTTTTAACAAATTCTTTTTTAAAAAACAATAACAAATAAATTTTATAAATTTAATATTTTGGTAATAAATTGATGAATTAACCTTATTTTTTATCTTCTTTTCTATTCATTCTTTATTATTATAAAAGGAATCTTCTTATTTGAATGCAATTTTAAGGTTTTTTTGTTATTTATTCTTACCTTATTTATTTTTTAAAAAAAGGCGGGAGATATTTTAACGATCAAAAATGTACAAAGTTAAAGATGTCTCAATTAAGACTAAAAGAAGCTTTAAATTAAGAATTTGATATTCGATAGGTAAAAATTAATTTTTCTTTTTCAAATTATTAATAATGCCGGTAAAGTATTTT
>LVKB01000003.1:9254-30703 GCA_002087885.1 Hepatospora eriocheir
ATAATTTAAGTAAATTTGTTTGTTAAAGTAAAAAGCAGTTTAATGATTATTAGCTTGCAAATAAATATAAAATTTTAAGTTATTTGTTATGCTAATGATTTTACTAAAATTACCTTCTTTAGTTGATTATAATCATACAAACAATCACTGTTATCGTTTTACAAATAAATTAAACTTATAGTTTGTAAAATTTTCCAAAAATAATATATTTAATTTTCAATCTATAATATAATTGATTTATTAGATTTAATTTTAATATAAATATTACTCAAATATATAAAATAATTAAATGTAAAAAAATACTTATTATGATGTTTTAATAATCCTTTTTCTATAAAATGCTTTTATAATATTCTTAACACGATTTTCTATATAAAATTATTAATCTTTAAGTTTTAATTTTAAATTTAAAATAACATTGAAGGTTGTGAAACACGCAACGAAGAGGTTTGGATAATCATAAGATTAGTGTATTCACTAGTGATAATATAAAACTTTAAAAACAAACAGATTGAGATTGTGGATTATATTTATATTTTTAATAAAATCTTTTTAAAAATTTATTTAAAAATTATATAATTTAACAATTTTTAAATAAGAATTTATAACAGAAGAAGATTTAAATTAAAAACACCGATTTTTACTAATAAATATAAAAAATTTTTAAGAATGAAAAATTAAAAGATTTTAGAAATTTAATACCAATACATGATTTTATTAATAACATAATTTTTTAAATTGATTATATGATAATATTAAGAATGTTTTTTATAAATACAAAATAGAAATTAAACAATTAAGCTTTTTATAACTTTTTTGCTAATTTTTTAAACAAAAGACGAATATTATTATAAATAACTTTAACATTTCATTAAATATTAAAATTATACTAAGTCAATATTAATTTTATTACAACAAAAAAAACCCTTTTGTTAAAACAACAATTTTATTAGAATAATTCTTTTAACTAATAATTATTTTACTAAATTTTTAGAATGTTTATTTATATTTTATATAAACATTCTAATACAATATAATTTTAAATATAAAACCTTTAATACATTGTTTTATATAATTTTGTAAGGTAAATCATTATATTAACATTATTAAACATTTAAAGTTTGTTTTAAATAAACTAATAATTTGGATCTTTGTAAAAAATGGTTTATTTTTAAGTCTTAAGTAGTCTTTATGATAAAAGTTAAACGGATAAAAATCTTAAGTTTTTAAATAAATAATTTTTATTATTTTTAATCCAGATGATCTATTTTAAATCAAAATTTATAATAAGTAAAAAACTTTTTTATTACAACTAATTAGTCAGTTAAAAAATTTTATATAGTATAATTATTAAAAAATTTAACTTTTAAAATAAACTATTTAGATAACGTATTTTATCTTAGATGATTTTGATAACAGTGGAATATTTAAAATATAATTTCAAAGAAGATATAAAAGAAAATTAAAAATAATTTATTAAATTAACGAGTTTAACTAACAGTAAAGTTAAATTTAGAATGAGAATAACAAATACCTAAATATAAGTAAAAAATTAATTACTTCTTTCCTAAATAAAGTTATCATCAGAACAATCATCTTTAATATCAGTTTTTTTATCCACCAAACAATGATAAATACAATAACTCATTATTGCTAAATTTATTAAAAATATAGATGATAAAACTACTGTAAATAATTTGTTAGTTTCACAAAATGATATAAAATTATCAACCATCAAATTAAATGTAATATATTTATAAGAAAAATAAATATAAGAAAGTAATACTACTATTGTTATTAACAAAATAAAATTTCTCCAAAAATGACGACAATAGAAACTTCCTTTTTTATTTTCATCTGAATGATCTTTTCTAGAATCAGTATTTGATAAGTTCAGATTTTGAGAATCTTGTGCATTTTCATGAGGACATTGATGGAATGATTGATTTCCATTGTATAAAGGTCGCGGTTGATATCTATGTTGAAACCGTTTATTCACTAATTCACTATTATATTGACTGTGAATTTTTTCTTTATTATTCGAGTTAGAGAAATTATTATTTAGTTGTATGTATTCTTTGTTCATAAATAGGGTGAAAATGTTTGTTATTTTTATTTTATTAATAAAAGAATTTAAAAATACAAACAAAATTTATTAATCACATTCGTAACATAATTAAAATTCTGATTTATTGTTGTTTTGAAGAGATTAATATTTTCTGAAAAGATTCTAATAAATTAAATAATTATTTTAAACAGTTCTTTAAAAAATAATTAATAGTTTGTTATTTTGATAAATTTTTTATTTGTTATTCATTCTAAAAGTAATTGTAGCAAAATTGTAATTTAAAACAAATTAATTAATTTTAGAAAACTAAAACAGTAAATTGTTATTTGTATTTCATTTAATAATCTTTAGATTTTAATCTATTAAATTTAGTATTTCTAAGTTTTATAAAAATAATTAAATTCAAATTATTTAAAATAACTTTTAGAAATTTTATAAAAACTTTAATAAAATGATGTGGTTGTTAATTAAACAACTATTATTCCTTACAAAATTTTTAAAAAACTAATAACTAAATTAAAAATAAATACTCTTCTAAACCTAATTTATTAAAAACATAATACAAAAAAGTTATTTATATTAATTTTTCTAACTATTATCTTTAAAATTTGAAATAAAATATAAAATATAAAATTCTCTTAAATAACAAACACAAATAATTAATTAAAGATTTTATTTTTAAATAGCACCATTAGAATAATCATCTTTGTTAATTTTTTTACTTGTAAAACATCTGTAAATACAATAAACAAATACACTCACATCTACTATTGTTAAAAAACACCATCCTTTAAAATTAGTTATTTCTTCATCATTTAAACCGATAAATTCAGAATCTTCAAAAAAATAAAGCAACCCATAAATCAATAGAAACGATAAAATAATTAAAGATGCTAATAAAATAACAATTATTAAACAACTATAACAACTTCTTTTTTCTTCAGTTTGATTTTCTTTAAAATGATTTTTATAAATTTGCTTTGATCCACTGTTCATTCAATGGGTTAAAATATTTTTTATTTTATCAATTTTTTTGTTTCTCATAAAGATTGTTTTATTGATAACGATTAAAAATAAATATTTTGTTGAAAGTATTTATTATAACTCTAATAATTGTTTAATTGTAATTTCTATCAGACTTTTCACTTCTCATAAATTGATTTATAAAATTAATAGTTTTGAGAAATTTTTAAATTACTTTCCTAAAGTTTTAAAGATAAGTTTTTACAGTATTATTGTTAATGACAATTTTTAAATTGTTTACTGTTATTTTAGATTATTAAAACATAATAATGTTTTATTTTTATTTTAAAATTATATTATAAATTATAAGTTAGTATGTGAACATTTAAGAATAACACAATATTTTCTTTAATACATTTAATAAGTGTTATAAATCAAATTAAAAAATTAAAGTTATAATTAATTTATTTTATTTAATTAATAAATCATATGTTTTATAACAAGATATAATTTTATATTGGTGTTAAAACTAATTATTACTAAAATTACCACTTAAATCTATTCTAACTTTGTTAATCTCTAAATTTTTTTTGTTTTTGAAATTCATAAATTTTCATTTTTCATCTTTACAAATCTTAATTAATCATTTAATCAATATTGATCAGAATTAAAAAAATTTTGATCAATTTAATTTCTGATTGAATTCTTCAATTCGCTTAATAACAAATTTTGTGTTTAAATAAGGAAACACTATCATTTTGAGTTTTAAATAGATTTTTAAAAAACTTACATACTTATAAATATAGAAAACTCAATTGAAACTTAAATATTCACATAGATTAGAACAAACATTAATAAAAAGTAATGTTTGTTCTAATCTATGTTTGATTCTAATAACAATTTTTAAGTTTTTATTTATAAAAATTAAATAAATTTATATAAAAAACTTGGATTAGTTGAAAACAAAATTTATCAAATACTGTTTATTCATTAACAGATTAAATATATAATTAATTTTATGAATAAAATTAGAATTATTAGTACTATTAAAATAAACACTAACATAAATAAACCATCTTCAGAATTTTTAATCTCATAATTATCATTAGATAGTTCGAGTTTATTTATTATAATTATTAAAACAATTAATGAAAATATTAAAAATTTTGTACTAAAAATAGTACCCCAGAAAGATGAAGTTGATTTTTCATCTTTTTCTTTACAAGATGGATCATTTTGAGAAAATCCAGCATTATTATATTCAAGAGGTTGTTGCATCTGATTATATGGATTTTGGTAAGACATTTGATTATCATAATGCTGATTGTTATTATAACCCGGATTATACGGTGTCCTGTTTTCTGGATAAAAACCATATGGTGCTTTGTTTGGATTTAATGCTTGATCATTATATTCAAAAGGTTGTTGCATCTGGTTATTTGAATTTTGGTAAGACATTCGATTATCATTAGGGTGATTGTTATTATAATCCGGATTATGCTGTGTCCTGTTATCTAAACTGTTTGGTACATAATTTGGATTAAATGCTTGATCATTTTGTTGTTGGTAATTATTTGTCATTTTTAGGGGTAAATTATTTTTTATATTTATATTTGTTATTTTATAATAGTTAAGTTTTTGATATCAATTTTCTTAATAGAGTTTATTAATTAAAAATAAGTTATAATTTATTTCATTGGAGTTTTATAATACAATTAATGATATTCTTTATAAATCACATATTTTTATTATCAATAATAATTCATTCTTTCAATTGTTATTTTGTTATAATTTATAGAAAATAAATATATTAATTAAAGTTATTTATTAGGAATTTAATAGCCTTATTTTGTTAATTAATTAAATTAATAATTTTTAAAAAAGTAAATTATAATTCAATAATCAATAAAAACAATTTATTTTTATTATTCAAATTTTGAAGACAAATCATAAAGAATATTAGTAAATCCAGTACCATTCTTTATTAAATTACCAACAGTTAAATTAGCACTAGGACTTTCAATTTCATCTTTCATTCTAAACATAGCAGAACTCTTCAAATTAGAATAACAACTTTCAAATGACATCATTTGTAAAATACTTTCAAAGTTAAATTCTTTTCTATGGAAAGCACTAAATGTCCCATTCCTTGTCATAAAATCTGCTATTAAGTCTAAATGAACCTGTTGTATCGATATTCCATAAACATTAAACACATTCTTGATTTCATTTACTATTGTCTGTCTACAAGCTTCTACTCCAAAATATTTATACACTGAGTAAATATCGTTACTAAAAGTACAGTTATAAAACAGTGCCTGATCATATTTAAACTTATCTAATAAAAGGAAGAATCCATAAAAATTATTACCACTTAAAATCATTTGATTATCATCTAAATAACCGTCTGTAAATCCATCTGTTTTCTTAATAATAATTTTCTTAGTAATTTCTTCAATTACTGGTTTAAACAGCATATTAAAATCAATTGGAAGTATTAAATTAATTACACATCTGTTATCAGTTACTTTAACAGAATTTTTAAGATTTAATTCCTTTTCTTCATCATCTTCAATAAAGCTTTGATCTAATTCTTTTTCTACTGCAATTTCTTCATTGATTTCATCTTGATCAATGCTATCTTCATCGGATGATTGACTATCTTTATTAATAACTGTTGTACTTAATTCTTTTACTTTAGATGTCTTAGACAATGTTGTTCCATTCTTACTTATATGTTTTCTAAGTAAATTAACAAAAATTGTCTTGATCTTCTTTATTACACTCTCTGTTGGCTTGTTTAATAAAAATTCAACAGTCACATTTCTACAGTAAGATCTTTCATTCAATTCAACTACATTTTTCACAATTACTTTATCAATACAATCATACAAATAAATTACGTGGAATTTTTTAATAAACTTCTCAGAAAATGTATCAACATCACTCTTTATAACAATTCTTGGTGTGCTTATTTCTTTAGTTGCAAACATTAGAATTTCTCTCAATCTGGGAATACCAAGTGTTACATTTCTACCAGCAACACCTGCTAGATGGAATGTATTTAGTGTCATTTGGGTTGATGGTTCACCAATAGATTGTGCTGCTATTATTCCAACAGATTTACCATACGACATATCATCTGTATAAAATTGAATTATACTTTTATCAAAATTTCTTACTGTTCCATCATATTCAATTCTCACTCCTTCTAAAAATTTTACAAGTACTCTTTGTAAATAACCTGAATGCGCTGTTTTAACTGCTGTATCTACCAAACCCTCTCTACCAGCCATACAATGAAAATAAAATGCACCAGGATTTAAACCTGTTAAAAATCTTTCTGCTACATATCCACCCGCAGCTATATTATCATTATGCTCGTATCTTCGGAACATTGGTAGTGTTTTATCATTAATTGTAACAGGTACCTTTTTTCCCTCAATTTCTTGTTGTCCTAATGATAATGATATTTGTGATAAATTAACTAATGATCCTTTAGCACCAGCTTGAATTGTAATGTACATGTTATTAACTGAAAGATTTTTATACAAATGGCTTCTGTTATTTCCATCTTTAAGTATTTTAGGTATATCAGTTGCCAATTTACTCGAATCTTTTACATTTTGTAAAATATCTCTTCTAATCTTATCACCTTCTGTATTAATTAACAAATCATCAAATCTTACAGAAAATCCTTTGAAAAATAAATATGAATTTATCATCTTACCAAAAACTGTTAACAAAGTATCACAAATAGACATCCCATAAATCTTACCACAAGCATCTGGTATTGATCCTGTAGTTGGTCCAAGACTATTCTTATCCAAAATACCATCAACAAAATAAGAATTAACAAAAATACTTTGTGAATTAATTAACTTTCCTTTTATAGAAACAGTTAAATTAATATTAAGATTTAACAATATCGTTGTTATAATCTGTTTGCCAGTGTAGTATCTTACATCCTTTGATATAATTGCTGGATTAATACACTTTACTTTACCATAATTTAAACTTACAGCCAAAGAATCATAAACAATTTTAGAATATTCTTCATAAGTAAAAAGAGTATCTTTAAATGATAAGAAAGCAGCACCAACAATATGATCTTGTGTTAATCCTCTAATTGGATTACCAGAAGATGCTACATAGTAATTATTTCTCACACTAGCAATAACCATAGCTTCTGATCTAGAAATCAAATCTTGAGGCACATGAATATTCATCTCATCTCCATCAAAATCAGCATTATAAGGCTTACAATTTACATAATGCATTCTAATAGTCTTTTCATTTTTAAGTATTTTAGCTTTGTGTGCCATTAATGAACAACTATGTAATGTTGGTTGTCTATTAACCAGACAATAATCACCATTAATTAAGTGTCTATGAACAATTATTGGCTCATTTAAAAATAAAGCTACATAACTTAATCTTTTTTCTTTACTTATATAACCTAAATTAATTAATGCACCTTTATAAGTTAAAAAATTGGCACCGGGATAAACTTTTGATCCATTTAAAACAGCTTCTTCTAAACGTTCTTGGTTTTGTTCAGTAACACTTTCTGGAAAAGTTAAACTCATTGCGAATATCAATGGAACTCCAATTTCATCTGTTGCTAAATTAGGATCTGGTGATATTACACTTCTGGCAGAATAATTAACTCTCTTACCCATAATATTTTTTCTAAACAAACCTTCTTTCTTCTCTAATACAGCTCTGTGACTCATATTACTTTTACCTCTTGAATCACCTTCAAAATAATTTAATATTTCATTTTGTAATTCAGCTTCAAGTGTATCCAAATTAACTTCAATCTTAGTTTCTCCCTCACAATACATTGCTAATTGAATAGAAAGTGATAATATCTTATTTAATGCTGTATTGATAGCATGTTCAAAAACATCATCATCAAGCTTAGAAGGCAATCTAAATTTGTTTGGAATTATTAACATTTTTTCAAGAAATATCATATCACTTAATCCTCGATATCTCTCACCTTCATTAAACTCTTTTTTTCCTTTAGAAAACATTTCTCTTAATAAAGAACTTTCTTTACTTTCAAGATTATCTATTAATTCCTTAATTCTTGCTACACTTACATATCTCAATGTTTCATTTTCAACTACTTTCATACTACTACTAATTCTTTTATATCTTGGTGATTTAGTATTACATAGAGGACATTTTCTTTTAGAACTACACTTTCTTAAGAATGCAAATGTTGGAGATCCATCAAAATTATCATTTTTTTCATTATAATTATCTTTTAAGTAATTCTCAACATCCTTAAGCGTATCCATAATACCATCAAATTTATGCTTATAACTTAAAATAGATTGATATTCGCTGATCTTTTCCTGCTCCATGATTTTAAACAACCCACAATTTGAACATGCCGCATTTAAAATCAAAATTACAAAATCTTTCATCATAGGATTAATCATAGCCATTGGTAAATTAATATGACCAAAATGACCTGGACAGTTTAGAAAACTCATTAAACAGGTTTTACACTTTTGTTCCATTGAATGTGGACCCATTCTCAAATCATTCATACCGTTAGTAACTGGATATCCTAATCGATCTAGTGATTTTGGTACTGTAATTTCACATACACTTATTGATTCTATCTGACTAGGACTGTACCACTTCAACTTTAAACAATTAACTTTAAACTTTTTCATTAAAATTTATGTAAAAAATTTTTTATATAAAATTTAAAGTCTCTAGTTAATTAAAAATATTTGTTTGTTTTCTAAAATTAATTTTATAATTATTTTGTTAGCATGAACAACTATGATTATATAATTCTGGGAACAGGACCAGTTGAAACAATATTAAGCTGTATATTAGCAAAGAGAGGGAAAAAAGTTTTAGTTGTAGATAGCAATAAGAATTATGGTAGTGAATTTGCTACATATGACTTACACCAACTTGAAGATAAGTTAAAAAAGGGTTATTTTATAAAATCAGTTACTAGAGATAAAGATAAATTTAATGAGTTATTAACAACTAAGTCACACCAGTGGAATATAGATATGTGTCCTAAACTTTTGTTATTAGAATCAAACTTAAAAGATTTACTTTTAGAGTATGAAATCGATTCATTAGTTGAATTTTCACCAATTGTGGCTTCTTATATATTCAGTGATCAGTTACATCCAATACCACGCAGTGAGATAACTTCAATAAAAAGTAACCTAATTGGATTTTTAGAGAAAGGTAGACTTATTAGATTTTTTTATAATATAAGATCAATGACAGGTAAATTAAGAGATAAAACAAGTCATAGAACTATGAGAGATGAATTTGAAAAGTATAATTTAAGTACAATTACAAGAAATTTTATAGGTCATGCTATAGCAATGAATACAAATGATGATTATTTAGATCAACCGGCTTATTATACTTATAAAAAAATAATTTCTTATATAAAATCGGTAACTTCGTATGATTCATCAGAAAGTCCATTTGTATATCCAAATTATGGATTATGTGATATTTGTGAGGGTTTTGTTAGAAAAGCTAGTTTAAGTGGGGCTGTGTTTATGTTAAATAGTCAGTGTGATATAAATGAAGGTATTGTTAAGATAATTGATGGAGAAAATAATACTTATGATGCCACTTATAAAAAACTAATATTAAATCCAAATCAATTAAATAGAGAAATTGAAACAAACAATCAAATTTACATAGTTATTTGTATTTGCTTAAAAAATTATTTATTCACCGGTTCTAGAAACATTACTTTTTTAAGAAATGAAGTAACTGAAAACGACATATTTTGTATAATACTTGATCAGGTAACAAAATCTTGTCCTGATGGCTATGAGATAGTGATACTATCAACAAAATCATCTAAACCACAAGATATTATTATAAATCATTTTGAAAATCATATTTTTAACAAAATGAAAGTGATAAAAGCTTATTTTAAAGTGACAAAAACCTTTGTCGACGTGGATACACATAAAGATGTTATACTTACAAAAGGATTAGATGAATCTCCTTTGATGGATACTATTTACGATGAAGTAATACGTATAATAAAACTAATAGATCAATAAATTTTTAACCCCAATGACTTATCAAAGTATAGAGAGTGAATTGAAATCACAATTTACTAAAATAAATATCGATGGACAAGATTTAAAGAAAACATTTGTAGTTGTGGGAATGGCTGGTTCTGGTAAAACAACATTTTGTCAAAGACTCTATTCATGGATAATAGAAGAGAAAGTTTTAACAACAAAAGAAAATTCTGATATAAACGGTTTGATTAAAGGAATTAATTTGGATCCAGCTGTATTAAATCTTAAAATGCCCTGTCATTTAGATATAAGAGATGAGGTTAATATTAAAGAAGTGATGAAGGAATACAATCTAGGGCCTAATGGAGCTATTAACATTTCATTAAACCTTTTCTTTATGAATAAGACTGTTGAGGATAGTTTTGTTAAGCCGTCTGAACATTTTTTCACTATTATTGATACACCAGGACAAATAGAATCTTTTATGTGGAACTTTCCAGGAGAATTTACTTTTAATACACTTAATCCTAAAGACACTACCATATTATTTGTGATTGATGCAAATCAACATCAAATATCATACTCAAGTAGTTTATATCTATTGATGTCTAATTTAATTTTTGCGGCTACATTCTCTCAAAAATACCCACATTTTAAAATTATTTTAATTCTTAATAAATCAGATATGAATGATTATACAGAATTTAAAAAGTTTAAAGAAGATTATGAATATGCATTGGAAGTATTACAAAATAGACCAATTGAAAATGTCAGTTACATAGGAAATATGGCAACATACTTTGAAGAATTTTATTCAAATATTGAGAGTGTTGAATTAAGTTCATTGACAGGAGAAGGAAAGGATGATCTTTTAAGAATTCTAAAAATCAAATAAATTTTATTTACCTTCTTCTTCATCATCGATATACAAGACCTCAATCTTACCCTTCTCAGTCTTTGCATTCATTCTGTATAAACTCTTAGAGTAGTACGGGTATATAATTGTAGCATCAGTTGGTACTTTAAGAGCAAAAGTTAGCTTATTTTCAAAATCATTTATGTCTTTAATGTCTTCGTATGTTATATAAGCAAGTGGCCTATTTTCATCAGCTGAGAGTTTCTCTAATTCATTTTGAAGATTGTCAATTTTCTCATCCAATTTCTTTTCATAGGTCTCAAGTGTACTCATATTGACCCGGTTCTCACCCGAGATCTCAAGCGTTTTTAAAATTGACTCGTTGTTATCAAATATCCCCTCTGTACTTCCACCATGCCATTTGACTGAGTTAACAGACCACTTAGATACAAAATTGATTCCTTCAAGAATATTTGTTATATCATATACACGTCTTTTTTCTACTCCCAAAATTTGTGCTGCTTTGTTAATGTTAATAGTTTGCTCTGAGCTACTACATGTAAGAAGTTTGACAAACTTCTTAGTAAGTACATAAAGTGAATTCCGTTCTCTCTTTGATGACAGACTTCTATAATCAAGAATGCTGTTCAAATCTATCGATAAGTGAATATCTTCATCACTATTTTCTTGGTCTGATTTCCGTCTTGTCATTAAGGGTTGTATGAATTGTATAAATTTAAATAAAAAAATAAAATTTGTTCGATAAAGTAACAAAAAATAATTAATTTCTTTAAGAATTTTTATCTCTTTCAAAATATTTTAATAACTATAAAATGCAAATAAAAAACAATCGACTGTTTTTAATATTTTTGAATATTTAATGTCAGTTTGTTTTGGATATTTTATTGACATATTTGGAATGAAAGAAAATTTCTTTTTTTATTAGAAAATTTTAATTTTATTATAAATGTTAATAACACTTTTTTGTTTTATTAATTAATAAATGAGTTTATAGATTATCAATTTTATATAAAAATTTATAAAATGAAAATTTTAGTGTAATTTTTAA
This sequence comes from Hepatospora eriocheir, assembly GCA_002087885.1. Taxonomy (NCBI): domain Eukaryota; kingdom Fungi; phylum Microsporidia; family Hepatosporidae; genus Hepatospora; species Hepatospora eriocheir. The sequence goes on from LVKB01000003.1 coordinate 21,251, forward strand.
TATTTATTAAATATTATTATAAACTCTTAATTATAAAAATATATAATTTTTTAATATTATTAATTGATTAAATTATTTTGTAATTATAATTAAATCTTAAGTGTATTTATAAATTATTAAAGATACACTCATGAGATGTACTTACCTTATTTTAAAGACTTTAAGTTTTTTAATTTATCAATTTATTTAGTATTTTGTTTTTATATTTAAAATTAAAATAATGTTTAAGTTTAGATGTTATAGGACAATCAATATATTTTATGTATCATTTTGAAAAAAATATTATTAAAATTAAAAATATGATAAGCTCTTTAGTAAATTAATAATTGAAATTCAAAATCTCTAATAAAAAAATTTTAATAAAAATTTAAAAAGTTGTTATAAAAAAACAATGGGAAGAAATCAACACTTTTTACCAGCAGAAAAATTAATAAAGTTAAATAAAAAGAGAATAGAGTTAGATGGCATAAAAGGCATTCAATCATTTGCAGAGAAGATAGTTACTGATATAATTAATAGAGGAAGTATACTTTCTAAACACATGGGCACAGATATAATAGACAGTAGTGAAATTTCAAAAATAATAGAACTTAACTATGATTATACTTTTGGTTTAAGAGAGATTACAGGAGAAGAAGATAGACCGGCAGAGAATTATATTGAAAAAATGGCTGAGATAAGCAAACAAAAATAATAAAATTTAATAAGATTAATTTTGTTGTATGTTGTTTTATGATATCTAAGACAGAACTGAACCATTGTTTAGTTTAAAATATAAAAACTAAAAAAATTAAGTCTATGAAGAAAGCTATAAACTAAGCTTGTAAACCTTTGAAGTATGTCAATCTTAATGATTTGATTAAAGTTGTTAATATCTTTTTTATTAAAAATTTGAATATATAAAATATTTTAAAATTTAATAATATTATTATACGATATAAAACATTTATTGTTTAATTTATTAAAAAAATTAAAGTTTTAATAAATAAACAAGGTTTTAATTTTTTTAAAATTATTTAATAAAAGTATAAAACATTTTATAATTATAATAAATTGATTAATATTAAAAATTAAATAATTTGATCAAAACTAACTATAAATCTTTAACAATTAATTTGAATTTAAAAATTTTTGATTCTTAAAAATAACTTTAGTAGGAATTGATGTTTAAAAAACAGATCTAATTATAATTCTAATTAAAATCTTTTACTCGCTTGTTTAATTTAATTATAAAATATTTAAAGTGGAATATAAAATTAAAAAAATCACTTTACTGAGAATAGAACCATAAAAACAGAATTAAAGTTAAATCACATTCTTAATATTTAAAAATATTTAAAGTTTAAAATAATAAACTAATTGAGAATCGAATTTGATAAAAAGGATCTTTTTGATATTTAAGCAGAGACCCAATTGTACAACTATTTAATAATTTTTATAAATATTTAATTTAAAATGTAAAACTATAATAAATTTGTTGAGAATTAAATATACTAAAAATTTTTGTGTCTAAAATAAACTTAATTTATAATCAATAAATTAAAAATTATATAAAGTTTAAAAAAACTAATCGGGAATCGAACTTTATAAAAAAGATCCTGTTATAATGTTTAGACAGAGATCTAGTTCTATAAATATTTAATAAATTTATAAAATATTTAAAAGTAAATATAAAACTCATAATAAATTCATTTATAAAAGTAAACTTGATTTTTTTTAAACTAAGTGCTCTTATTTTAATCAATAAATAAAAATTATTCAATTTTTTATAAAAACTAACTAATTGAAAATCGAACCTTATAAAAAAGAGCTCTATATTATGTTTAACAGAGAACTATTTGAAGAATTATTTATAATTTAAAAAAAATATTTATTCCGTAAACTTAATATTCTATGTTTATGGGGATAAAGTTTACTTAAGAAAAAGAAACTTCTGTCAAAAAAGTCAAATAAGATTTTTAGTTAAATTTTCATTATTAATAAAATGATTAACAAAGATTTGTTACATGCAAATAATTATGGCGAGAATGATTTTAAAATCGATAATAGTTCAAAGAATAACAAAGAATATAACTAGCATAGAATTATTAGAGAGTGAAAGAAAAATTAGCTTACTAACATAACAATATTTAATATAAAATATAAAATTTTTATAGTTGATTTAATGAGAATTATAATTTATAATCTTGTTTTTTGTATAAACTTACTGTTCATTTTTAATTAATAAATTAAAAATTATTCAAAAAAATAAACTAATTTGGAATCGAACTGTATAAAAAGGATCCTGTTTTAATGTTCAAGCAGAGCTAAATTAAGTAAATATTTTTAAAAATTATCAAATAATTAAAAGTTAAATATAAAAATCTCATAATAAATTTACTTAAAATTGTAATTTATAATCTTGTTTTTTGTCTAAATTTTGAATAATTTTTAATTAATAAATTGAAAATTATTCAAAGTTTAAACAAATAAACTAATGAACATTACAAAAAGGATATCTGTTTAATTTTCAAACAGTAATCCGAGTGTATAATATTTTATAAATTTATAAAATAATTAAAATCAAAAACAATTCTCATAGTAAATTTGTTGAGAGTTATAATTTATAAAAATTAATCGAGAATTTGAATTTTATAAAAAGAAATAGGTTTTATGTTTAATCTAATCGCTTTTCAAACTTTATACTTATAATTTTTTAAAATATAAAAATTTAATAATAAATTTATTATGAATAAAATATTTTATTAATGAATCTTGCTTTATTAAACTTTGGATAATTTTTAATTAATAAATTAAAAATGAACACCATGTTTAAAAAATTAATTAATTTTGAATCGAACTTTATAAAAAGATCTTGTTTTGATGTTTAACAAAATGCTGATTGTACAAATATTTTATAATTTTTTAAAATATTTAAATTTGAATGTAAAAATCTCATAAATGGTTTATTAATAATTAAATATTTTATAAATGAATATTGTTTTTTGTCTAAATCAAACTAATTTACTTATTATTTTATTAAATTATAAATTAATAATATAAAAATATCTACAAAAAGAAACAATTATGTATTGGAAGCTTAAAAAATAAACACTTTTTTATAAAATCAGAGTATAATTCAAATAATTTTTTATTACATTATATTTAAAAGTAAAATAATATTAATTTAAAATGTGTCTTTGTTAATAATGATAACTAACATTCAAATATAAAAATCAATTTTTTGAGTTTTCTTATTGTTTATAATTAAATAAACTATGTATTAAGTAAAAATACTTAATGATCATAAATTTATTTTTATGTGATTTTAAATCTTTTGTTAAGCAAATTTATATTAAATATCATTTATCATTATAAAACACACCATAAATAATTTATACCTTTTAATTAACAAACTTTACAATCAATGTAAATAAAAATTAGTATTAATAAATTATAATTTACAAAACACATCTTTTATTTTAATAAACACTTAAAAATTCAAACAATATAAACAGATACAATAGTATTTGTAAAAGAGAATATATAATGTTATAGAAAAAGGTTTTATTGTTAATTATAATCTTAATTTGAATGAAAGATGTTTTTAAATTACAGAAATCAAAATTGAAACGTTCATTAATATTTCTAAAAGCTTCTTCTTTTAAGGTTTTCATCATATCATCATTTCTTTTTCAACTCATCGTTTTAGTGGGTGAAAATATTTTTTAAAATTTATAAAAAATTTTTTTCTAAGAAAAATCATTTAGAAATTTGCATTCTTAAAACAATAATCGGTTGATGTCTTAAAATTATCGGTACAGCATAGATATATAAAGTAAAAAAAATCATTAAAATGTTTTAATAATAACATGAAAAACAAATAAACAAAGTTATTTTACTGGTTTTATACAAAAACATATAATAAAGAAATTAGAATAAAAATTAATATAAAAAAAGTTTTTCTTTTTAAAATTTGTTATTAATTAAAAAATTTTATTAGAGTTATATATTTTAAACTTTTTATTAATTAAAAAAGTGTGAATAAATAAAGTTATTTAAATCATTTTTACTTATAACAAAAAATTTGAATCAAAATAATAAAGGATTTTTCTATCATTTTAGCTTTTATTTAAATCGTTACTATATTAAAATTTTCAATTTTTTAAACAAAATTATTTTTATAAAAAAATGATGAACATATAAAGTGACTTACAATAAAATACTTAATTATACAATTTGGTTTTTTCATTATCTACAATAAAAAGGGTGCAAATATTTAAATTTTTAAATAAAAAAATTCTTTAAATTAAATAACAAATCTGATAAATATCAAGAAATTTAATAACTTGTTTGATTAAATATTTAGAATTTATTAAAAGTTAATTTATATTTTCATTAAAATATTTATTTAAAATTTAAATTTGATTTGTTTTATTCTTTATAACAAATCAAATTTTAATTTTTTAATTAATTTGAAAAGTAAAATACTGTTGTTATTATTGAAAATTATAAGTTTTCTATAAACTAATTAAAAAATTAAAAATTTTTAATAAAATCTTAAGACCAACTTATCTAATAATTTAAAAGTTTTATGAGATACTAATAATTTGTGGTGTGTTATCAACTAAATTTTTATGTTATTTCTGTTATTCATTATGAATTTTATGGGTAAAATTTTTAAGAAAATTAAAAAAGAAATTCTAATAATAAAATAGTTTAAGCCTTAACAAATCATACTATATTTTCATCATAAATAATTTTCTATAATTATTATTTTATTTTTGTTATAAAATTTTGGTTTAAAAAGTTTTATTTTTCAAACCTTTAACATTAGAAAATGTCTTATATTAAAATCGAATCCACAAAAAATTATCACAGTTTTTATTAACTGCTGACAATTGTTCCTCTATATAAAATCTTAATGAAATATTTATAGTGTTTTTAAAATAATTAAAAGAATTAAATACTATAAAATAGAAACAGTTTTTAATACAATTCTTATATTTGATAATATTTAATTTAAATAAGTTCCATTTTTCAAACCTTTAATATTAGAAAATGTCTTATAATAAAATCGAATCCACAAAAATTTACCACAGTTTTTATTACCTGTTGTACAATTGTCCCCCTGTATAAAATTATAATAAAATATTTAAAGTTGATTTAAAATAATTAAAGGAAATGAGTATTATAAAAAATAGTTTTTTAAATTAATTTTATGAAATAATTTTGATAAATTAACTTTTATTTATCAAACCTTTAAATATTAAAAAACACCTTTTATTAAAATCGAATCTACAAAAATATACCACAGTTTTTATTGACTGTTGCAGATTTTTCTATTTATATAAAATTATAATAAAATATTTAAAGTTGATTTAAATAATAAATGATTATGTGTTTATTTTAAACCAATTCGTGTTTTTACTGATATTTAATAAAAATAAAATACATTTATAGTTAAAAAATCTTTTAAAACATTGTTTTAAACTGACATACAATTATAATATTTATTAAATAAAATAATTTTTTTTTAAAAAATCGAACTTTAAAAATTAGAGGACAGTTTTTACTTATAACTGACTCTAAGCTTCTACTATCAAATAAAATAAATTAATATTTAAAATAAATTAAAAAGTGATCAGAAAAGGATCAGAAAAGAAAATCGAACTTTATAAAAATTAAAACTTTTTTTATCTGAATCTATATCTTATTAATTTATATAAAATATTTAAAAGAAATATAGTATATAATAAGCTTTTTCTTAAAAGAAAATTATTATATACTTATACCTAAACTTGACTAATGTTTTATTTTATTTAACAAATGATGAGATAATAAAAAATTCAAAATATAAATTTATTGAGAATAAAACATTTTCAAATTGAGCTTTATTTTTGTGTAAACTTTAGTAAGATTTTATATCTTAAAATAAAATTTTTAAAGATTTATTGAAAATCGAACAGTTAAAAAATAACTTTTCTTTTTTAAAGTGTTAAGGATTATTTTTGATTAATTTAATAAAATGAAAAAATAAAAGAATATACACTAATTGAGAATAAAACATTGCAAATTACAACTATTTTAAAAATAATAATGTAATTTCTTAGATATTTACATGAATTAATTAATATTTTAAGCTGAATCTAAAATTTATTTAAAATATTAAAATAAAACTATTTTAAAATGATATCAAGAATTTTTTAAACTAAAAATCAATTTATCATTAAATTTTATAATCTATAAAATTTTAAAATATTGAAATTAAAGTATAAATTACTAATTTTCGACTATTTGTTATGTTATATTATATCTTTGACATTAGTAACATACCTAAAACATAATTATATTGTAAATATAAAATTAAAACTTAGTTTAATTTAATAAATCTATAAAGTTTAATAAACAATAATAATTAACAAATAAACGTATGTTTTTTAATAAAACAGATTTGAAAATGTTTTATTATTCACATTAATTAGAGTTCTTTTTGTTTTTTAATATTAAATATAATTTCTCTCATATGATGTTTTATGATATTAAAGACAAAACCAAAACATTATTTTAGTTTAAAATATAAAAAGTAAATAAACACATAAAACAACTTTAAGTCTTCAAAGAAAGTTAGAACGGGGTATTTCCTCTCAGGATACATCAAAAATAAAAATATTTCATTTGTTTTGATAATATACTAATAAAAGTTTAATTAACTTAAAAATAATCTTTTTTAAAAAAATTCGTTATTGGTTTTTAATTAAAATTACTTTTATAAAATATTTTAATAAATAATTGAAAAATATTTTATAATGGATCAAAAATTTGGTATTAAAACGAGAAAAGAAGATAATTTTACAGAATGGTTTTTAAATGTAGTAAAGTACTCAGAATTGATAGATTATCATGATATAAGAGGTTGTTATATTATGAGGCCGGCATCTATGTATATTTGGAATTTAATTAAAGAATCTTTTGATAATAAAATCAAAGAACTTGGTGTTGATGAATGTTACTTTCCAATGTTAGTCAGTAAGTCACACTTAGAGAAAGAAAAAGAACATCTTGAATCATTTGATCCAGAATTAGCATGGATCACTAAGTGTGGAAATTCTGAATTACAAAATCCAGTTGCTATTAGACCTACATCAGAAACTATCATCTACCCGTTTTTTGCCAAGTGGTTAAAAACTCATAGAGATTTACCATTGAAAATAAACCAGTGGTGTAATGTGTTAAGATGGGAAGTTAAAAGTACATTGCCATTTATAAGAGGTAGAGAGTTTTTGTGGCAGGAAGGTCATACTGCTCACTACACTAAAAAGTCAGCTGAAGAGGAAGTAAGAGAAATTCTTGAGACATACAGAAAAATTTATGAAGATTTATTAGCTGTGCCTGTTATTGCAGGTGTTAAGTCAAAAGAAGAAACTTTTGGTGGTGCTGAGTATACATTGAGTGTCGAGGCATTTATTCCTGGAACAGGTAAAGGTGTACAGGGAGCTACCGCTCATCATTTAGGACAAAATTTTTCTAAAATGTTTGATATTAAAGTTAGTGATGACGTAGCTTCTGAGACTTTTAGTTATGTATATCAAAATTGTTGGGGTATTTCAACTAGATCAATTGGTGTGCTTACAATGTTACATTCTGATAATAAAGGATTTGTTTCTCCACCTAGAGTAGCACATACACAGCTCATGATAATTCCATGTGGAATTACTAAGAGTAAAACAGAGGATGAAAAGAAAAATTTGTATGAGTATATTGAAAAAGTTAAATTTTCTTTAAACGAATTTAGAGTTAAAACTGATTTAAGAGATAATGTTACACCAGGCAATAAATTTAATAACTGCGAACTTAAAGGTATTCCATTGAGAATTGATGTTGGGTTTAAAGATTTAAAAAATAACGAAGTTTGTTTAGTTAGAAGGGACACTTGTAAGAAAATTCAAATTAACTTTAATAACATAAAAGATGTAGTAACTAATGAAATAAACAACATGCACAATGATTTGTTTAATAAAGCAAAATCTGATTTGGAAAGTCGGTTAGTTTATTTAGAAGATTTTGATAAAATACTTGATGTTTTAAATAAAAAGAATATTATTAAAGCACCATGGTGTAATGAGACAGAGTGTGAAATTAGTATTAAAGAAAGAACTACAATTAGAGAAGGTGATTTAATTATTACACAGGGAGCTAAAACACTTTGTATCCCTTTTGATCAAAGTCCGAATTTAATAGAAAACTCATCAAGTGATAAAGTATGTAAATGTATTGGATGTGATAGGAAAGCTAAATGTTATGTAATATTCGGTAGAAGTTATTAATAAAATTTATTTGAAACGTTTTTAAAACTTTTAAATTTTAATTTCCTTTTTGAGATAAGAAATTAAAATGTCTATAGAAGATTTTATTATAAAAGAAGATTATACTAAAAGGGAAGAAGAAGCTAAACATACAACAAACTTAACTGAAGATTTTATTAAAGAACTACTAAATAATAAAAATAAGTTTACTTTCCAAAATGACCCAACATACAATATAAATGAACCACTTTACAATAACACATCATTTAATTCAAGTACAGCAAGTTTATCATCATTAAATCAACAAGTAGATACTAATAACTTTACAAAAAGTAAAGAAGATAAGATAAGAAACATAATTTACAATGCAGAAGAAGATGATCTCAATAGCATATACAAGTATTTAAATCCAAAGCAAGTAAAATACATAAGATTAAGAAAAGCAAGAAGAGAATTTCTTAACAAATTAACAGAATATAAAAATAAAACTTATTTACATGAAAGTCGACATAAACATGCAGTAAGTAGATTGAGAGCATCAACAGGTAGATTTATGACAAAAGAAGAAATGAGAGAACATTTAGAAAATAAAAAGAAATAAATTTGTTTGTTAATTTAAATTTAAAAGAAAATGCATTAATACAAATAGAGAGAAGAAATAATTTTTAACCCTTAAAATAAGTATGACCAATTCAAATAACAATTCATATTATGATGAAAACACTAATTATGATGATCCTTGCTATAGATGTACATATAATTATATACCCCATGATATAAAGAGGTATCAAAATATAATACCCGTTACCTTTTCAGTGGAGTTTGATAAGAAACCATTACCAGTTGCTAATGAGAATCTGGTTAGATGTCAAAAATGTTTAGGGTATGTAAATTGTTACTCAACAGTAGTTAATCCAGGTTATAAATGGGTATGTAACCTATGTAATACCATGAATGAAGTATTGATTCCTTTTCAATTTAAAGATAAAAATTTCAGATCAGGAGACAGATTTGAATATAATTCTAATACTTTTGTTAGTTCAGCCCTCACATCAAAAGTATATGAGATAGAGGCGCCCGATAACTATTTATTTGGTACATCCAGACCACCAACACTGATATTTCTAATAGAAGTCACATCTGAAGCCAATAGAAATAACCTATTATC
>LVKB01000003.1:42153-53077 GCA_002087885.1 Hepatospora eriocheir
GTAAATTAAAAAAAAATAATTTACTAAAATTGTAATTATTTAAAATAACTTCTTTTATTAAATTAAAAGTGAATTAACCATTTAATAATGATTTTCAAATTTTAATGATTTTTTAAGTAATAAAAATTATTCGGTATTATTATATTTTATTATGCATAGGTATCAATAACAGGAACAATTGTTCTACATAAAGGACATACTCTATTTCTACTAATTATCCATCTATCTACACATTCAGCATGAAAGTAGTGAGAACACGGTAATTTCCTTATTTTATCGTCTGAATCTTCAAAGCTGGCGTAACATATTAAACATTCAGTAACATTGTCAGGTAAACAATCTTTAGTAACACATAATGATCCTTCTAATTTATATCTGTTATAATCAGGTTCTAATTTTGTCAGTACTCCCAATACATACTTTCCCACATGATAAGCACATATTACTAAAAATATCCCCATAACAAACCCAAATATATCATAAATCAAATTATAATCATAAATGTGTATTTTTAGAATATCAGTATTTAATTTTCTATTATAATCATTTATTAAATTAACTGATCCATATTGTATAAAAGCTTCTAGTTTTTTAATATCACATAATGAACTTAGTATTGATTTGTCGTATATATAATTTGTTTTATCTTGAAGAACGTTATTTTTCTGTATTACGTCGCTATAAACAATTAAGTTTAGTGCATTTTTATTAGTTGGTGTTGATATACTTTTATCTATAAAAATTCTTAAACTTTTACCAACATCCTCTACATTATCACTGTATATTCCATACAATCTTAATATAGTTTTCTTCGTATCATTGTATACCAATATCTCTTTGTTACATCTAAATGCGTACTCTAGATCACAAAATAAACCCAGTATAAAATCTCTCATCTTTTGAAAATTTCTATTTATGCATAATAATTATTTTTCTAATAAAAACAAACAAATTAAAAAACGAATAAGGTTATTTTATTTTAAGATTAAAATTTCTGTCAAGAGTATCAGAAAATAAAACTAAATTATCTCCTTTGTATGTATTTTTTAGTTCCTCTATTACTTTGCTTAATATTCTTAATCTAATGTTTTCATCCATGTACTCTTTAAGATTAACTATTAATTTTATTACATTATTAATATTTGATTTGCTTTTTATAATTTCTTTTACTTTTTTATCTACAAATTTCTTTTCATTCTCAAATATTTCATTTTCTATTTGGTATTGTTGGATTCTAAAATAATCACTTTGTTTCTTTAAGTAATTTAAAGATTCCATAATTGCTTTCTTATTATTCATATGAACTTCTTCTGTATTATCACCTTTATTTCTTTTAAAATATTTTATAAGTGTTTTATCAATCTTATTTCTTAATAACTCATCTAATTCATTAGAAAATTGTTTGAGATCTTTTAGGAAATTAGTTGAGTTATCAATAAACTTAATAATATCATCCGGTGAGTCTCCTTTCAAATAAGTATTAAAATAATTAAACACTATTTTTTGTAAGATGACATCCAGCTTATCTGAATCAATATTAAGACCACTTAGTATTCTTTTTAACGGTAGTATAATAACCTTTACATATTTAGGTTCATAAAATTTAAAATTATCAATTTCGGAAATTATTTCATCAAAAAATGTTCTACAATTAGGGAAATATTCTATGATAAAATGACTTAAAAGTATATTTGCTATAAGATAATAAAATTGCTCTAATGTTGTTTGAAATTCAGGTTCTTCTAATTCCTTATCAGTAATATCAATTGGTAAATTCTTTCTAAGATATTTTTTTCTTATCTCATCATTTGATTTATTAAATAATTCTTCAAACATCAAGGAAAATTCATTTTCTTCTTCTATCGTTTCTTCATTCTCAGTCGATTCTTTATTTAAAGAAATATTTCTGGGTGTTACAAATTTCTTATAATTTTTGAATCCTTGTTCATTTCTATAATTTTCTATGAATTCTACAATCATTCTACTTAGTTTTAATTCATCACTCACATAAACGATACATAAAAATTCTTTTGATATAATTTCCCTTCTCAAAACATCAATATCATCAAATACTTTAGGTTTGAAATCTATAGAAAGTGCCAAAGCCCCAATTTCTTGATATCTAATCATATTTAACCAGTTTTCAATGTGCATTCTAATAAAACAGATAAACTGTCTATTAGCTTCACCATAAATATTATTAATTGATGTTGTAAAATTATACTTTTTAAAATAATTAAACAAACTTTCTATTTCTTTAACATTTTGAGTATGTTGAAACAATATTTTCCTACTCTCATAGATATTTTCTCTGTCATAACTGTTAACAGTATCAATAATCTTATAGGACATTTCTAGAAATTTTAAAATTAAAGAAAATTCCTCCTCTATTGTTTCAATTCTTTCAATACCTTTCTCAACAGTTGATAAATCATCACATACCTCATTTGATCTTAATACTGAATCTTTTACCAATGAATGATAATCTGAATTTATAATTTGAATTGATTGTACTTTTCTATCTAAATTCTCAAGTGAAACACACTTATTAATTACACCCAAATAAGCAGTGTTTAATTTAGAGTACATATCAGCTTCTAATGTTTCTATTTGTTTACTTAAATCTTTTATACACTCATTCTTCTTATCACTCTCTAAATTTAACTTTATATAATTTTTGTTTAGTGCAGAGAATTTCATTAATTATATTTTCATAAATTTTTTCTATTAAAATGCCGGAGATTAACAACTTTAATAATCAATTAAAAAAATTAGCAGGAACACTCTTATATCCTAAAACAACTTCTAAAAAACTATTAGAAAGAATAGATAAAGTCTACTTCAATTCTTATAGAGAAAGTAAACCTATTGATGTATCATCGTTATTAGAAAATCCTTTACTATATAAAAGTCTTCTGTCTGACACCTCTAAGAAATTAGTTAATTTATTTTTAGAGTTAAAGTCATCAGCTGACTATCTAAGTTTAATAAGAAATAATCTTAAGAAAATAGCATTAGGATTTGATTTTACATTTAAGATTAATAATAATTTATTTACAGTATCAAATATAAGACAAATTAAACCTCATATTGATATACAATATTATAATATTTTACTAAATATTTATCAATATTCTTTAATTTATAAGAACCTTAAATATGAGATGAACAACCCTATTTCGGTTACTCATAAAAATTATTTAAGTAAATGTAAAGAGATAGTTTTACTTTATGAACAGACTGTTATGAATACTGATAATGACTTTATTAAGTTTTATTGTGAGATGTATGAGATTTATGTGAAGTTAAGTCATATAAATAAAATTCATAATAGTATTAAGAATAAACAGATAGTAAGTGAATGTACCGACATAATTTATGAAGTCCATAATCAATGTACTTCAACTTATATCAGTACTGGTGTAATTAATGATAGATATAACGAATATTTTATCAGTAGTTGTATTGAGTATAATAAGATTCCTTCACAAGTGTCTAAGGAATTAGTTAATACTATATTTTATATTGGAAAGAATATTAACTTATTAAAGAATCTTAATTCATTTAAGGAAAGTAATTTTAATATTAAGCTTAATGACACATCTGCTTCTTTAATACTGGTTAAAGCTTTGAAACACGTAAATGAACAATTGTATAGAGAGTTTATAGTAAGACATAAGATATACGAGTTGTATGATTTTATAAAAAGTATATTTTTATTTCGAAGGGTAGATTTTATCGAATTTATATTTGAAGGATTTAAAAGAAATAGAAATTTATCTAAAAAGAATTGTCTCGGAATAATTGAAGAAGGATTATATGACACATTTTTTAATGGCAATACAGATTATCCTGAAAACTTTATTAATTTTATTGATTTAATAATTGATGATGTTACACCATCTGAGTTAAACGTTTATCTAGAAGAACCATTTAGTTTAATTTGTAAGTTAAACTACCCAATAACATTAATCTTTAATGAGAGTTTTATTTCGAAATTAGTAAGTATATTTAAATTTTTATGGAAGATCAAAAAAATAGAAGCTTTGACTTTAAGACTTGGAACACACAAGTATATGCTTTTTATTTACAAAATACAAAATTATATATTTTATGAGTGTATTAAAGATAGTTTGTTTGAGTGGGAAAATAGTGAATTGGTTTTAAATCAATTAACAGAACAAATTAATTCTGATTTGAGTAGTCTAATTAAAAATTTGTATTTCCAAAATGGGTTTTTTGAGAGAATTTTTTATGAAATTGAATATGCTTTAATTAAGTTGGGAACAGGTGGACAATTTGATGAAACTAAAATTAAAGATTGTTCTTTAAAATTTATTGAGAATTTAGAGAAAGACTCAAGTAATAAATCTTTAATACTTGATTATATAAGAATGTTGATTTAAATAAAGAGATTTTTATAAAATTTTTAATTAAGATGACTGAAAAGAAACAGAAACTAATAGATCAATCTCCATTTGATAAAGAAATAAGTGAATTTTTTAAAAACAATCCAAGTAGAGAATTAAGCTATAATGAATTACAAGATAACAAAAAGATGTTGATAATAAATGGTGTGTTAACACGAGAGATTAATAGTGAAAGTTTTATAAAAAATCTTTATAAAACTTTTATTGAATATAAAAAGAGTCCACTTGAGCCACTTAAGTTTGATAATAAGAATCCAACTCATCTTTATTATCAAATTTCTAAATTATTTAAATATTTAGACATGTTACTTACATCATCAGTAATTACAAAATGTGAAGAGGATATTGTAGGGAGAATAAGCAGTATTATCAGAGAATATTATGTTGAAATGCACCAGCAATTTATAGAAAGTAAAAATCCTACAATATTAAAACAAATTTATTTTCCTGATTCAAAATCACTTTCATTTCATTTCATTTTTAATCAAAATTTAAATGATGAATTTTCTAAATTGTATGCCAAGTTTAAACAAGTTTAATAAAAGAATTTGTTACTTTTTTAATTTTTAATATTTTATTTAGACTTAAAAATTAAAATTTTAATGAAATTTGACATTTTAGGTATTTAAGTAAATTTTTAATAATACCCATGTTTTTAAAAGCTATATCGACTATACTCGGACACACTGTAAGCATTGTTGATAATGAACTATCGGTTATTGAAGAGTTACCAACATATACAAACAATTCCAAAATATCACCTAGTAGTGTTCAGGTTTCAATAAATGGAAATGAAGAAGTTAATATTGAACTTAGTTCCAACAATCTTAACTTTGCTCTTGAATCATTTTCAGCCGTGTTAGATGGTTGTACAACAAAAGTAGGTTATATTAATGGTGTTATTGATGTTACTTATGATGACATTAAATACAGGGATGTTAAAATAGAAGGTAAAATTTCTATAACACACTTTGGTGATTTTATTGAAGATGCAAAAATAACTGGAAATTTGAGTATGACATTTTCATTGGATGAAGAAGATTCTTACAGAGTTGAAAATTATAATTTAGATTCTGATGTAAATATAAAATTTGATCAAGAACTTTCATCATTTGAAATGAGTGGTAAACTCTACCTTAACAATCAAATGTAAATAAACTTTTGTTTTAAATTATTTTAATTTTTAAATTAAATCTTTTTAAAACTTAAAAAAAGTATATTTTCAATTAAAAATTTGTTTAAATAAAAATAATAAACTTTATGTTTTTATAATATTGAAATTTTAATGATAGTTGACATGTTTATATTTAAAGAAAATTTTTTTGTTTTTTTATGTTTTTAACGATTATAACAAACATATCTTGTTGTTTTTTCTTTAGATTTTATGAAAGTGATAACTCAGAAGTAGCCGATGAAGCAAATGTCTTACCCAAAAAGAATTTAAAAATCCCAACTAAAAGTTTTGAAGAAATTAGTGAAAGTTCATCTGATCTTGATCCAACTTTAATTTGTGATAATTTTTCATATAGTGATAATACTTTGCTGTTAGAGATACCATCTAATCATAAAACAACCATCTCTAATAAATTCAACATTAAACTTGAACCAAGTGATGTGAAAATAAAATTTGATAATTCACAATTTAATGCAAAAATAAGTTGTAATGATATTTTAATAGTTTGGGATGAAATAATAGAAGATTCAGAAAACGTTAAAAAAAAGAACGGTAGTATAAAAGGAGAATTTTTCTATAACGAATATGGAAAGAAACCAAGAAATTTTCTAATTGAGGGTAAAATTAATTACTTTTTTGATTCAAAGACTTCCAAGTATTCCAAAATAACTGGGATGATGCATTCAACACTTTGTATAGAAAATAAAAAAATTGAGAGTGACTTAATAATTGATGCTGAATTAGATGTTCAATATAAAAATGATTCTTGCACAATTGAAGGTGAAATTAATCTTAATTTTGCTTCTAAATAAATAAAATACATGATGTTTATTATTTATTATTAAAATTATATTATTTAAAGTTTATAACGTTAATATAATAAAAATTAAACTTTCTTTATCAAAAACATGTTTTTATTAATAAAATTGAAATATTAATAATAAATGACAGATTTATTAATAAAAAATTTGTTTTTATTTTTAATAAAAAATGTTTTTAAGTATATTAAACATTGTAAATTGTTATAATTTAGGAGTCATAAAAAATTTAGATATAGAATCAACTATATTTGATGAGAGTGAAAGTCAATATTACGTAACTAATGAAGATGTTTATGGTTATAATCTTAAAACAAGTAAATTAGATGTTACGTTTGACAATAAAAGGGAATTATTAACAATAAACTGTCCTGTTTTTACAGTAAACTGGAATGATATATCTGTTAAACAAAATGGTGAGATTTGTAAAAAAGGTGAAATTACAGGTTGTATAAATATTTTATCAAGTAACTACCAAAATAAATGTGCATGGATTGTAGGTGATATAATATTACAATTTAAAAATAAAACATCTGAATTATCAGAAGTTACTGGATTTTTAAATATAATTTTTTCATCTGAAAACGAAAAAGCAGAGATGTTTTCGTATACTGTTGATGGAAGTTTAAATATTAGAGAAGATAAAAAAGACAATTCTTTTGTAGTAGATGGGTCATTGAAATTTATAAAAACAGGGTTTAATTAAACTTTTAAATGATTAATATTGGATTGTTTAAAAACAATTATTTTTTTGTAATTATGATGATTACAAAAATAAAAAAATGTATTTGTAATACCAGTTTGTTTAATTATAAAAAAATTAAATATGTTTTTTTAATGTTAATTAATAATAAAAAATGATTGTGTGACAATTAAAAAAAATCTTGAATTATTGTAAAAAAAACATACAAACAATAACATAGTAAAGAACAATATTTTAAACAAAACATTGTAAATGTTCATTACAAAAAAGAAATTGTTTTTAATATAAAAAAATAATATAAAAATACTAAATTATTTAATCATAAATTAAAAAAAAGATATGTTTGATTACATTATTTAAATAATTTATAATAAAAAAAAGTTTAGATATTATATACATCAAAGAATATAATTTTTGTAATATAAAATGACATGTAAACTATTTTTTAAATTTTACTTATTTGATTAAAAATAAAAAATTTATTTTTTTAATTAAAATAATATATCAAAATAAACAACAATTCTTTATTTATAAACAGATTGTTCAATAAAAAAATAAGGCAAATAACATTTAAATAGTATTAGCTTTTTAATACAATAATATCAGTTTATACAGATAAAAACTGTATTTATAAAAAAAACAATGTTTTTATTTTGAATTATTATAAATTATTGATTTATTAAAAATGAAAATTGTTATTTATAAAACTAATATTTTTAATAAAGAATAATATTATTAAAAAAAGTAATTTTCTTAATAATATTATTCTTTATTAAAAATATTTATGATATATAAGATGTATGTTTTTATTTGTAAATAAAATATTATAGTATTTAGTGTTTAAAAATTTAATCAATATTATACTAAATAGGTTTATTATCTTATTTAATAAAATATAATGTTTATTATCAAATTTAATAAAAAAAATTATTTATTCTACCATGATTTTATTTTTTAGTTTAATTAAAATTTTTGATTTGTTAATAAGTAATTTTGTAGAAGCTAGAATAAAAATTGATTATTGGGATAGTGATTATTCCATAAACGATGACGAATTTAAATATACATTAATCCCTAGTTCTGTTATAGTAACAGTTGATGGTAGTGACAGAATGGATGCGGTTATGTATTGTAATGATTTTACAATATGTTGGAATACAATATCAGTATTAGAAGATTTTACCGTTTTAAAAAGAGGAAAAATAAAAGGTGATTTGTTATTGATGTTAGACGAAAAACTTTATAATAA
The DNA here is from genome assembly GCA_002087885.1 of Hepatospora eriocheir. Taxonomy (NCBI): domain Eukaryota; kingdom Fungi; phylum Microsporidia; family Hepatosporidae; genus Hepatospora; species Hepatospora eriocheir. Next base: position 50,528 of record LVKB01000003.1, read on the forward strand.
TGTATTAATGAATGGAGATATTACAATAGTTTACGAGCATGGATATTTGAATGAAACAGATATATTTGGTACAATAAAAATACAAATTTTTACCGATGATAAAATTAAAAATCACTTTTTAGTTATGATGGGGTGTTTAGATGTTAAATTAGATGAAATAAACAAATCAGTAAAAATTGAAGGGGAAATGAATCTTTCTAAGTATATGATGTAATAAATTTTGTAAAAAAATAACTTTTTTAATTATAAACTACAAATTATCTATTATAAAAATATTAAATTAACCTAGTTTTTATAATAACACAATATAAAAATATTCTGATTAAAAAAAATAAACAGTTTTTAAAGTTAAAACTTTTTACTTTAAAAAAATTATTATATTGAGATTATGATATAAATAAATCAGTTTAGTAATTATCTTCAATTTTTAACTAGAATTTAAAAATCTTATTATTGAGATGTGTAATAGGAGCATATCAAAAAAATAGTAATTTATAAGTATAATAGTAAAATAAAAAATAAATCAAATAATAACTAATACATCTGCATATAAAACAACAATTAAAAATAGAGTTTTTTATTTAAAAATCTATAATTTTTTAAAATTTTATTTTAAACCTTTCTAAATTCCTCTATTTAATTTTCATGAATTTATTTTTTTATTTTGAAGAAAGAACAAAACAATATATTGCTTTTAAGAATTGCAACAACTTTATAAAAATTAACGAATTTTATCATTAAATTCAAGTATATATAATTTTTTAATTAATTAAAAAACCATTCACACTTTAATTAAATGATATTAAACATGCTAATTATAAATTATATTTAATTTAAAAATTTACAATTTACAATGTTATTTAAATTTTATTGAAAATTCTTTATATAAAGAGAAATTGATCTAAACTTATTTATTTGAAAGTAAATAATGAAAAATGAAAATTAAATAAAAGTATTTAAGTTTGATTATTTTTATTAAATTAATAAATTAATTTTAAATGTTTATTAAATATAAAGAACCATTAAATCAATGTAATTTATACTTTATTTTTTAAAAAATTATAAATAAATAGTTACCTCAAAAATGTTATTAATAAATTAATAATTTTTGTTTACTTTAAAAATATAAAGAAAATTTTAATACAACCCATGTTTAGAGATTATTTACTTGCCACACTAAATCTATGTATAATAGGATGTGAAGAATCTTCTTATGTCACAAGTTCAAAAAGTGATGATATTTTAGATGTAGATGATAAATCTGAAACATTAGAAGTCAATCAAAGTGATTTAATGTTTATTATTGATGACAAGGCAAAGAATGGTTTTATCAAAGGAAATTTTATGATTGATTGGAAAAATTTAGATGCAAGTTTAGAAAAAGGATATCCACTTTTTGATTGTGATTTTGAACTTGAGATATTAGAAGAGAAGTATAAAATAGAAAACATGCAAAACTGTAGAATATTTTTTAATGAAGATGGTTCTTCTAAAATTAAGTTTTTAGGAAATATTTCTTTAAAATTAAATGATTTGGTTGAAACTTTTAATGTAACTGCAGATTTGAATGCTGAATTGGAAAAAGATTATACCATTACTTTATCTGGAACTTTAAAAATGGAGAGTTTGAAACATGAAATGATTGAGGAATCACTTGATACTGCAAAGACATCTGAGTCTGAAAAGCTAAAGAGTATTGAACAAATGATATTGTTGTTATCTGAATTACCTGATAGTATAAACATGACTGAAAAAGATTTAATTGAGAATAATTCATTGTTAGTTGGTTTTGACAGTTTAAAATCATTTTTATCTTTTAAGAAAGAAGATATATTACCAATATTACAATCACTTGAAGAAGTAGATGTTCTCAAATTATCAGAATATGATTTAGAATTAGTTAAAAACTATAAGGAAAATCAAGATGACTCTAAAGATTCAGTTGCTCACTTATTTGCCTTGTTTAATGTAAAGAGTGATTACATTGTTAAATCAGAAGAATTAGAAAACTAATAAAATGTAGAAAACATGTTTTTAATATAATTTTAATATCTTAATAGATTTAAATCAAATTTATTAAGCATGTGGTACTTATAATTAATATTAAAAATTCAAATAGCTATGATGAGTATAAAATAAGAAAATAATTCGTTTTATAAAATATGTTTATTAAGATGTGGTAAGAAACTGTTTATTTTAAAAATTTAATAGAAAAACAAATTTTAAAGACTAAAATATCTTTTAAAAGAAATTTATTTCAAAAATTCATAATAAGAATAATTTCTTTTATCCAAAAATATGCTTATAGAATTATAAATGAAAGATAAATAAAGAAATTAAAAATAAAAATTTTTTAAAAAAATTAAAAATTGAGAACAGTTTTCAAAACATATATATGAGTAGTAATTTATTACTATTTAAATGTTAATATGTATTATGCGGGATCAATTGGTTTCGGTAGCGATGACGGACGGATGAGAATCCAGTAAGTCACATGTAATCTTTATGTGACTTTCCTAATTATGTGCATCAGTGCAGGAATACACCCTG
>LVKB01000026.1:8797-32742 GCA_002087885.1 Hepatospora eriocheir
GGTTTGCCTCTACACTTTTACCAATAATTGAAACAGTTTGTTTGCCTGGTAGTGTAATACACTCTGATAAATAGTGTGCTTATACACGCATTGATAACAGTAATTTGCGATTTTTACATTTCAATGTTAAACATAGTAAATCTTTTGTTGAACAATCATATCGGTGTTCATACTAAAAACATTGAAAGTGTATGGAATAAATGCAAGTAGGTTTAAAAAAACTCAAAGTTATTGTAGCATCCAGAAAAATTTATTACAAAAATAATTAGTCTAGAAGAATAACGTTGGTTTAAATAAGAGTTTTGAAGAATTATTAATATTTTAAAATTTTCGATTTTTTTTAATTTTTTATTTCTCTTGAACGAAAAGAATTTGTTTATGTTTTGGAGAAAAAAAAGAGACTTGATCCTGTTTTAATTCTATTTAATTAATATGTCAGTTGCTGATATGACAGTGATATTCTATCATAAGTTTTTTAAAAGTATATAAAGACTGTAAATGTAGTACACCAATGTACACCGTCTCTTATCAGCTTCAAAATGAGCAGTTGGTTATTTAACATATTCTTATTTCTTGTTCTTTTCAAAAGGTTATTTTTCTTTACTATATTATATTATATAACAGCTATCTTTGCTATGATCTTATATTGTATTTATACAACCAAGAAAAGGTTATTTTTCTTTACTATATTATATTATATAACAGCTATCTTTGCTATAATCTTATATTGTATTTATACAACCAAGATACACATGTTGTTATCAACATTGTTTAAGTTGCCATTTTTAGAAACAGATATAACTCAACAGATCTTATAATGTTATATAATTTTTTTTACCAAAAAAAGAAAACTGATCACTGTTATATAGCTTAAGCAATTGGGATTCTGGTTAATAAAGACTGTGCTTATGATAATACTATACCATTTTTTTAAGAATCTTATCTTTAACAGAAGTTTTTTTATTAGATAAGTCAACTATTACGTTAGCAACCTCATTCCATAGCAATGATTCATTCCGAACTCTAGTAGAATATTATCATTAAATTTTAAAGAAATAATCTCTATTTATCGAAATATTTTAAGTTACCTGGAGTGTCTTAGGCTGATTTTTTGAAGTGACTTACTTAAAATCTCTTATGTTCATTTTTACAATAACTCTTTGATCATATCATTCAACAAATCATCATATGCATATAACAAAAGTTTATCCATCATCCTACTTACATCGTTTTTACGTTTATCCTTGGCTTTAACAGAAAATTAATTATCTTTTCAGCAACTAAATTAAAGTTAGTTGTTTTAATAAGTGAAGCTCGAATACCTTCGAGAATTCTTTATTTACAAAAGTGTCCACGAGAGTAATTTTAAGATCCTGTAATTAATATCAAGAATTTAAAAGGGAATTAATTAATACTATAAGTTGCCTGTTAGTTTAAAAGGAACTTTCAACTAAATCAACATAGTTAAATTAATTATCTTTTACTAAGTCTTCTTTATCCATTAGTATTTCTTGCTCTCTTGAATAACTTTTCTTAATTATCATGTTGTTTAATCCACTCTAACATGTAAAGAATCAACACTTGCTTATTGTAGATGTCTTGACGTAAATTTTAAACTATAACTTTTAAGTTGATATAATAAATTTATGGTTAGTTAAATTACTTTACTTTTTATAATAACGTCAATATCCCTTTTTATATCTTTGTAGCAAATAGTCAAAATCTTTAAACTTTTTACTACTAGGTATTAACATAATAATTTCATACTAATTTATTATTTTCTTAAATATTTATATTATTTACAAATAAAATTAACATTTCAATATTTCTAATAAATATAGTAATTATTGACAATAAAAAAATTTAAGTAGGATTTTAAACTTTTAAACTATTATCGTGTCGTGATGTTAAAAAAATATTCTAATATTACTTAAACATCTTTATTAGTTTTTTTAATTAAAAATTAGTTTTTTAAGTTATTCATTAAAATTTGATTATTTTAAATAAATTAATATGTCTTTAAATCTTAAATATTATTATAATTATAATAAGTCATAATAATCAATTAAATTTTGATATTATTTATTTTAATTATTAAAGATTAAAATAAATATCATAAGTGAATCATTATTTTTTATACCTTCTTACTTTTATAGTATTTAAATAATATTCATTTATAATATTACTATAATTAACATTATTTTGATTGATTATATAAGATACAACAATATGAAATATAAAATTAAGTTATTAAAAAATTTTATTTGAATTGATAAAAAAAACAATAATTATTAAAAACTTTTTTAACTAAGAAATAATACATCAAACATTTAATTAAAAAACAGTTAAACAATAAAATAATCTAATTTATTTAATGAAGATTTATTATTTCTAAAGACTTTTCAAAGTTCTTATAAAGTATACCTTTTAATAATTCAATATCTGAATTTAAAAGAATATTAGAATGTTTATCTAAAATCTTTTCTAATATTTTAAAAGATTTTTCCTCACTAAATTTTTTTACAGCATCAAATGCTTTATTAAGTAACATCAGTCTATTATTTTCTTTAAAATTTCTTGTTTTGGAATTAAAAAAGGTATTTTGTATAAAAACTTCTTTTTGGAAATTTAACAAATTTCTACAATCAACACTTCCATTGTGATTATTATAATTAATAATAGAATGTTCTTTTGATGAAAAATTAAAATCACTTAAATTTTCATTTTTTAAATTAGCTATTTGTTTTTTAACAACTGACTCACTAACATCAAATTCTTTGTCTAATTCTTCTAACTCAGCTATAAACAAATCATCATTATCAACATATTTAAATAAACTATTATAAAGTTCTTGTAATTTAAAATTAGCATCTTTAATCACACTAACTCTATCTGTATCAACACCAGCTAAAGCTTTCAATATGGCAAGATTAACAAATCCTTCTTCATTTAAATCTTTATCTTTTAGACTATTAAGAATCTCAAATGATTCTTTATAACATCCTTTATAATAAAGACATTGAGATTTCAGTATTTTACATTTCAAGGATCTTTTTTTAATTTTATTTAGTGTTTTAAGTGCTTTAGAATACTTCTTAAACTTATAATAACCATATGCTCTTTGAAATGATCTTCTCTTAGAATATCTGACAGCACTTACATAATCACCCAAATATATAGCTGCTATACATTTGTAAGGGTCATATAAAGGACTGTCTAATTTCATAATATCTTCATATTGTTTATTCTCTATTAAATCTCTTATCTCCATTTTTTTTAATAAAAATATAAAAGTTTTTTAAAAATAAATTTATTCCTTCAGAACTTTTTCTAAATCCTCTTTTCTTTCACTAATTGATTCAATCAATTTTTCAGCCACATCAATTTTACTTGATTCATCTTTTTCTTGTGAATCATAATTACTTAAATAAATTTCATCAACAGAATTTTCATTACTTGATATATTAACTTCAACTACCTCATTAACATTATCATTTGGTTGATTTTCTTCTACAAAAAGTAATTCATTAGCAGACATAGAAGCCTCAACTACTTCCTTTTCTTCATCTTTACTTAAATAACCTTCTTCAACAACTAAAGATTCATTAGTTGACACTGTACATTCTATTTCATTGACTTTTTCATTATCTCGGACTTCTTGAATAATGTTATCTAGTTGTTTATCTGTTTTAACATCATCTTTTAATGAATTGTTAGTATTATTAGAAGTTTCATTTACATCTTCATTAACTTCTGAATCTCTACAGACAAACGGTTCCTTATCAGAAATTTCAATAACTAAATCCTCTTTTAAATGATCATTCTTTCTAACATTACAGATAAACATTCCTATTCTCTTATTAATTTTTATTTCATAAAAGTCTGTATAATACATTATTACTAATGTTGCGATTATTATTAAAAGTAAAGCGTTTAAGCCATAAGATAAACCACTTGTAATACTCATTTTTGGGGTTAAAAAAATTTTAATAAATTTATGTAAAAATTTTCACTTGGTAACAAATAAATTGCTATTTTTAATTTCATTAAACATTTTAATCAAATTAACTAATTAAAACTTTTGTTATAAATTTATTCAATGTATGTAATTGAATCTGTGTTGATTTCACATAATCCTTTATCTTCTAAACACTTTATAAGGTTGTTAAAACACTCAGAGGTGCATTTATATTTTGTGAGCTTTTTTATTTTCTTAAATAAATCTAATTGATTAATTTTTTTATGAGTTTTTAATTGATTTACTGCTAGTGCTTGATGATATGATGGAATATCAACTTCTTTATTGAATTCATCTTCCCATTCTATTCTTAAATCATACACTACACCTACTTTTTTATTATTTTCTTTAAAACTGTATTTATCTTCTTTAAGTCGGATAACATCGTTAGTTATTAATGAGTTTAGAATTAACTCTAAAATAGAATCTTCTATTCCACTTTGAAGCATAATTTCTTCTTTTTTCGTATAATTTTTATTTATCAGTTCTAATACAATGTATTGGTAAATATTGACCATGTAAGTTATTTTAAACAATCTTATACACATTTTACATAGTTTGTGAACAAACTTTACATTCCTTACAATTCCTTTAGACACATTTTGATACGTCATGTTTTTTACTGTTAATTTGAATTGTGGAAATTCTTTCTTAATAAAATTAAAAAATCTACTTGGTAGTATAACCGCACCACACTTTTCTTCTAAATCCCAATATCTTCCATCTAACATTAGAAAGTTAGGTGTACTATTTTCCAAATCTCTTATCATTCTTATCAATTTATTGTCATCAGTAAGATTAAGACTATTGATTAAGTTAATTTCCATTTTTGGTTGACTGATCTTATTTAAAATTCTATCCATACATACTCTTTGATAAACACTATAAAATTCATTCTTATCATCAACTAAATTAAACATCTTTCTAAAAAACTTCATTTTGTAAACGTTGTTATTTTTATTATTAGATTCACGGGCAATTTGGTTTGTAAAATCTACAAATCTACTTATATAACAAGGTCTTATTGTCAACAGATGCTTTTTTAAGAGGAAATGTGCAATATTATCATCAACTAATCTTATTCTATCCCAGACCTTTTCAACTTGTTCCAAACTCCCACTAATCTTATCCGATGATCCTTTAAGTATTTGATCAATAAAAATACAATACGCTTTTAATAAAATTGATCTTATATTTTTTAATACTCCCATTTGATTAAAGAAATTTAAAGACATATTATCAGACTTAGTTACATTTAAATCCTCATTAATTTGTTGTTCAATTAATGTTTTTGCTTCTTTAAATATTTCATTCTTATAAAATTCTTCTGTAAACTTATTTAAACCTTCTTTTAAATTATACTTTGCTAATGATCCTGCTTTTATAGAGATATTGTAATTATTTTTACATTTATATTCATTAAAAAGTAATGTAATATAACCATTAACTATGTCATAAATTCTACCTTCTATAATAATTCTCTCTAAAGTTTCATTTACTTTATCTATACTACTTTCCAAAAAATAATTATTAAATGACTTATAAACATCACATACCATACTTTCTATCATGCTGCCTAATTCTACTAAATGAGTCTCAAAAACAACCTGTGAATATTTACTGATGAGGTTGGCTATAGCTATGTTTTCATATTTCTTTTCATAATAAAGTAATTTTTCTTCCTCTACTGGTACTATGTATGTTAAATTATTTATAAACACAACTCTATTATGATCATTACTACTAAAGGCAATTAAAAATACATCAATATTAGATTCTGCTAATTCCTGAATAACCCCCTTCTCCCACAAAATGTATCCAAAATCTCTAATTGATTTTCCCTTTACACATTCATTAAGAAAAATTGAAAGATTATTGATACATTCTACTAGGTTAATGTAGTTATTAAATTTATGATTATAGAAATTTATAAAATCATCTTTATCTAGGTAGTCAATATGTCTTCTAAAACATTCAAGTATATCGGTGTAAATTTCTTTACATCTATTCCACATAAAATCACCAATTTTCCAATAAAGCTTGTTTTCAAGTTTGTTTTCTTTTATATTTGAATTAGTACAGATTGCGTAAACTGTATTATAAACAGTAGTTGCATCACATTGTTTAGTGGTGTATAGATCACATAATTCTCTGTATAATATCAACCATAGTTTATTAAATAAAGCTTCACTTATGGGTTGTCTACCTATTTCCATTTCTAAAACTTAATATAAACAAAAAATTATTTATCTAAAATTATACAAATAAATAATTAGAGAATTTTTTGTTTGTTAAAAGAAACAAATTTATATTTTAAGTTTTTATGAAAAATAAATCAAATAAAGAAATCAAGAAATTTATAACAGCAGCACTACCGTATGTAAATAACCAGCCACACTTAGGCAATATAATAGGATCGTTATTAAGTGCAGATGTATATGCAAGATACTGTAGAAAGAGAGGTTATGACACTGTTTTTATTTCGGGTACTGATGAGTATGGAACTGCTACTGAAATGGAAGCTATTAAACAGAAATGTATGCCTTTTGATATCGTAAAGAAAAACAGACAAGTTCATATGAATGTCTACTCAGCATTTGATCTGTCGTTTGATTATTTTGGACATACCCATTGTGAGGAACATAGAAATTTAGTTCAACAGTTTTTCTTAAAAATAATTAATTATTTTAAACAGGAGGAAGTTTCTCAGTTCTACTGTGAGACATGTGAACAATTTTTAGCTGATCGTTATGTTGAAGGATTGTGTGTTTGTGGGTCAATATCAAATGGTGATCAATGTGATAATTGTGGACGATGTCATATAACAACTGAAATAAAGAATGCTACATGTAAAATATGTAAGTCGAGTGCTAAGATAAAAACAACAACTCATCTCTTTTTGGAATTAGGTAGATTGAAAGATAAAATTAAAAATCAAGATACTACAAGGTGGTCAGAATCTGCTAAATTTATTTTTAACGAATGGATAGAAAAAGATTTACACTCCAGATGTATGACAAGAGATTTAAAGTATAAATGGGGTGTGCCTGTACCAGTACAAGGATTTGAAGATAAAGTATTTTATGTATGGTTTGATGCGCCCATTGGATATTTAACTTTTCTTAAACAGGTAAAAGATTTAACTTGGTTAGATGGGTCAGACTTTGTACAGTTTATGGGTAAAGATAATGTTCCATTCCATTCGATTATGTTTCCTGCAATGTTATCAGCACTTAAAGAAAGTTTAACTGATGATTCTTTAGTTAGTGAGAATAAGAGTTTAGTTGAAATGGTTAAAAATTTAAATATTAAAGAAAGTTTCTTTAAAAACGTTAAATTAAACTATCAACCAGTAATAAATTCAACTGGTTATTTGACATTCAATGGAAAAAAGTTTAGTAAGTCAAAATCAATAGGAGTATTTGGTAGTGATATTTTGGAAAAGGATGTTGGTGATATTTCCAAGTGGAGGTTTTACTTGTTGAAAAGAAGACCTGAAACTAAAGATGCGGACTTTAACGTTGATGAATTTTTAACTTTAGTAGAAACTGATTTAGTTGCTTGTTTAGGTAATTTTGTAAACAGAACCTTAAAATTTTTATCTAAAAAGAAAATTGTGATTAGTGAAGTTTTAAAAGAGTTAGATTTAAGTCTTGATGAGTACAAAGATGAATTGTTGTTTGTAGAAAGTATTAAAGAAACATACAATGAATATTTGGAAGTTATGGAACAGATTTCTATTAGAAGAGGATTTGAGGTACTTTTTAAGTTGTGTAAAATTGGAAATAAGTACTTACAAGATTTACAAGTTAACAAAGAAAAGATGATTTTGGGATATTCATTAGGTTATTCATTAGTAGTTCTAGTAGGCCATTGTTTAGTTCCATTTTTACCTAAACAAGCTTTAGAAATCTTTGAACAAGCACAAGTAGAAAATAGTGAGTTCCCAGCAACCTTTGAAATTATCAAATTAAGCAGAGAACTTAAAAATATTTCTCCAATATTTAGTCATTTTACTAAAGAGCAGAAAGAGACACTTTTAAGCTTTAAACCAGTTTCAGATTAAATTTATTTGCTTATTAAATATCATCAATATTTGCTAAACCATAAGAATTTTTGTCCTTTCTAATAATAAAACTTTTCTCTTTATACAGAGGAAGTATTGACTTAATATACAAATCATAAGTAACCACTGTTTTATTCTTATTAATGAAGTTAAGTATTAACATTTTTATGTTAGTCCATTTAGATTTGTTAACTAGTTCTAAATATTGAATAACTTCATATGTCTTTTTATCAGTATAGTTTCTTAAAATTTCATCCTCTTTAGATTTACTTGTATTATTTGAGTTTTTTGTTATCATTTTTAAAGCTTTTCTTATAAAATTTTTAATTTAATAAGAAATTTTTTAAACCCTATAAAATCATTAAAATGTTTAATAAGAATATTAATTTTGCAAAGGCGGAAGAAGAGATATTAAAGTACTGGAAAGATAATGAGTGTTTTAAAAAAGGTAATGAGTTAAGTAAAGACAGGCCATTGTATACGTTTTATGATGGTCCACCTTTTGCTACAGGTTTACCTCACTATGGGCACATATTAGCAGGTACTATTAAAGATGTGATATGTCGTTATTATTACCAAAAGGGGTATCATATTGAAAGACAATTTGGATGGGATTGTCATGGATTGCCGGTTGAGTATGAAATTGATAAAAAGTTAAACATTAAAACAAAAGAAGATGTTGAGAAGATGGGTATTGCTAATTATAATGATGAGTGTAAGAAGATTGTTATGCTTTATTCGAGTGAATGGGAATATTTCGTTGAAAGATTAGGTAGATGGATAGAATTTGAAGGGTCATATAAGACAATGGATTTAAGTTTTATGGAATCTGTATGGAATATTTTTTCACATTTATTTCATAGAAATTTAATTTATAGAGGATTTAAGATTATGCCTTGTTCTACTGCATGTAAGACACCTTTATCTAATTTTGAAGCATCACAAAATTATAAGGATGTTTCTGATCCATCAGTACTTGTTAAGTTTGAGGTGGATGATAATGAATTTTTAAATCGTTACAATTTAAACAAGTGTTACTTAGTTGCCTGGACTACTACACCATGGACATTAATTTCTAATTGTGGATTGGCTGTTAATCCAAAATTTACCTATTCCCTCTTTAAGTCTGATAAAGAAGAGTACTTAATAATTCAAAGCGGTAGAATTGAAAGTTACTTTATTGGATTTGAAGTGATCGATACTTTCTTAGGAGAAGAGTTAATTGGAATGAATTATAAACCTTTATTTGATCATTTCATTAGTTATAAAGATAGAATTAGTAATAAAGAGAAACATAATCAAGTAGGTAGTTTTGTTAACATGATGTATGATTTGGATATTAATAATGTTTCTATTAAGGGCAGACATGATAATGAAATAACAGTAAGCAAGAAAAGTGCATCGTTTTTTAGTGTATTAGATGCTGATTTTGTAACTAATAGTGATGGTACTGCAATAGTACAGTGTTCACCTGCTTTTGGAGAAGAGGATTATAAACTCTTTTTAGCAAAAGGTTTGCTTGAGGTTGATGAAGTTCCTCCATGCCCAATTGATGATAATGGTGTGTTTTATGAAACGAAGTATAAAGGAATGTACTTTAAGGATGCTGATAAGGTTATTTTAAAGGATATTAAAGAAAATATTTTAAGATCTAGTCATGAAGTTCATTCATACCCATTTTGTTGGAGATCAGATACCCCGTTAATGTATAAGTGTGTTCCTAACTGGTTTATTAAAGTACAACCAATAAGAGATGAATTATTAAAGAACAATGATAAGATTAATTGGATGCCAGCTTTTGTTAAATATGGAAGATTTCATAATTGGTTAGCTAATGCTAAGGATTGGGCTATTAGTAGAAATAGATACTGGGGTACACCAATGCCAATATGGGTAGCTTTTAAAGAAGTTGAAGGTAAAGAAATTTATGATTATACAGATTTAATATGTGTAAATAGTATTGAAGAGTTAGAAAGGATGACGGGTAGTAAAGTAGATAATCTTCATAAGCAGTATGTTGATAAATTAATAATTTCCAAAAATGGAAAGAATTACAAAAGAATACCAGAAGTATTAGATTGTTGGTTTGAGAGTGGTTCAATGCCTTACGCTAGAGAACATTTCCCATTTAGTAAAAATAAGGATTTGGTAAGCAAGTATGATGGATATCTAGAGATAGACAATCACCCAGCTGATTTTATAGGTGAAGGTATCGATCAAACAAGGGGATGGTTTTATACTCTTCATGTTCTATCAACACTTTTATTTAACAAACCAGCATTTAAAAATGTGATTGTTAATGGAATTGTGTTAGCTGCAGATGGTAAGAAAATGTCAAAGAGATTAAAAAATTATCCATCACCAACAACTATATTTGATTCATACGGTGCTGATTCATTAAGGTTTTATTTACTCTCATCACCTGTAGTTGAGGGTGAAAATTTAAAGTTTAATGAAACAGGAGTTAAAGAGGTAATTAAGTTAGTATTGATACCTTGGTATAACACTCTTTCATTTTTTATGGAGTGTGAGATGGGCAGTGAACCTACATTTATGGATCAGTGGATTAATGATAGATTTGATAGTTTTAATTTCAACGTGTCAAATTCACTAAATAATTATAAATTAAGTGATGTTCACTTATTTGTAAATACATTTTTAGATGATTTAAGTAACTGGTATTTAAGAATTAATAGAAAAGAATTGAGACTTAATGGTAGATCATTAGGAATGATACTGAATAAGTTTTCAATTTCAATGGCACCATTTATACCTTTCTTTTCTGAGTATTGTTATCAATCAGTTAAGGAAGTTCTTTTATTAGAAAATAATCAATTAGCAAGTGTTCATCATAATATCAATGAACCAACCAGTAAGAAGAGTAATGAATTTGATGTAGTTAAAGAGTTAATTGAGGCCATTAGATCATTAAGAGAGAAACATTCTATTATGCTTAAAAGATCATTAAATCTAGTAACTGTTTTATGTAAAGATTATACTTTATATAAAAAATATGAGAATATTGTTAAGTCAGAGTGTAATGTATTTAGAATTGAGTATTTAACTGATTATGAAGAAAAGTATAAATTTAAAGTGATAATCAGACCATTCTTTAAGAGATTGTCTCAGGATAAGTTTATAAAAGAAAAAATTAAGTTTATAAAAACACTTAAAGAGGAAGATTTATCAACAATAAAACCAATTAAAGATTCTAAAGAAGAAGAGGTGTGTTTAGAAGATTTATTAATAACTAGAGATTTGATTGGAGTGTCACACTCAGGTTTATTTACAGGAGTAAATGGAGACTTTTGTGTAATTTTAGATGTGAAAGAAACTAAAGAAGTTAAAGAATCAACATTAGCAAGAGATTTTTATTCATTTGTACAAAAAAGTAGAAAAACATGGGGATTAGTATTTAGTGATAAAATAAACATAAATATTGATAATGATGAAATAATCAAAGTATGTAAAAAATACTATCCTGAATTAGAGTTTACAACTTCTAATAAAAATTTAACTTTAATTAATGAAAATCAATACAAAGAATTTGATGTTAGATTTTATAAGAAAGATTGAAATAAAATGAACTCGTTAAATTTTTATAACAAACGTTTAATTAATTAGATTTTTTAATTAAAGAAGAAGGAACACAATTAAATCCTCTAACTTTCTTTGTTACAGTTAGTTTTTGTTCAGTAGACTTGTTAGAAGTTTTTTCACTCTTCTTGTAAAATTCACGAGAAATTAACGTCCATTTAACTATTCTTGGGTTAATTTTATTTTCTATCAAATTTCTTTCCTTTCCACCAAAAGTAAACTGAAGCCTTCCATCTGTGCAAATCTTTGTAATTCCTTTAGCCTTCGGAATCATTACACCACTAAAACTTGATTCTCCTTGGTACATTTGAGGGTTAAAAATTTTGATAAAAAAACATAATCAATTTATTTAAGTTGATAAAGAGTGACTTTTATTACTTAAAGTAAAAATACCTCCTACTGGATGGCTTTTAAATTCCAAATTCTTATTAAAATCAAGTGAATTTGTGTCACTATCTTCAAATGCTGATAATATTCTCACACTGTTGGTTTGTAAGTAGACATCATCAGATTCTTTTATTAAAATATGTTCCCTTTGAACTCCATCCTGTTTATCGATAAGTGTATTCTTGCTTAATTGGTCATTTAATTTATCAGAACTTAATTGTGATTTAAAATAATAGTCCTTTAAAAATTTTTTTAAGCTCTTACTTTGGAAGTTAATTATACCACCCATTATAACTACATTATTTTTTTGTTTAATTTCATCAATACTCTTATTTATATGTAATAATTGTCTTTCCTCTACTTTTTCATCTGCACTGAATAGGTTTAGATTTATTGCATGTATTATTGGACTATTTACTTTTCCATTCTTTCTAAATTGTACCCAATTTGAGTAAATTATATTGCTTTTCCCCTCCGGTTTAAAAGTTGCTTGGTTAATAGGTGTAAGCATCCTAGAGTCATAGATGATTGGAAAATATTCATGTCTGGATCCTTTATTTATATCAACACTGAAATTTAATGGATCTGCAATTTTCATATGTTTTAATCTTGGTTCTTCATTCATAAGGTTGATAATGTTCTTATATAACTTCCATGTTACATTTTGTAGGAAATATATGTGAACAACATTCATGTTTAGATGATTGACTATTCTTTTTGCTCTTCTTTCTTCATATTCATCGGTTTCTTTATTTCCTTCTGTGTTATGAGTTACTACTGCTAAATTTCCAAAAGAATATTTTTGGAACTCTGCTGGAATAGGAACATTCTTATTATTTATGTATCTTGCTATACTTTGTCTGTATTCTTTTGGTGCTAGTGGATCAGAAGTAAATAAGTGTGGCTTTTCTGGTAATAAATCTAAATTATCTTGTCTTACTTTTGTAGTTTCTTTTGTTACTCGATAGGGTGTATATGTTTTATTTGAATAATTATCAGTTTTATATTGAGTTAAAGCTCTTGATAATATTAATTTTAACGAGTTATTTATTATTTGCATTAACATTTTAGTTTTGAAACTTAAATTCAATTTATATGTCGTTTGATGTTTGTTTCCAAGTGTATCACAAATTTTATTTATTTTTAAAATTAGTTATTTTATCGACAGGATAGCCAAGTGGTCAAAGGCGCTACGTTCAGGTCGTAGTCTCATGGAGTTCAAGGGTTCGAATCCCTTTCCTGTTATATTTTAAGTTTTAAAAATATAAATAATTTAATTATTATTTTTTTATGGGTAATAGAATATCTTTTGTTAATGAACAAGATAAAGAAATTCGTAAATTTAAGCATTTTCAACCTAAAGATATTAGAGAATGGTCTAAAGAATTCAAATCTCTTTTTCCTCTCAAATATATCACAGTTAGTGATCTTTATACTTTATTTAAAACTCATTTCCCTCTAAATCTAACTAATGACTTAACTATAATAACTCATCTTAAACCAGATGATGTTACTGAAATCAATAAATCTATTAACAGGTTCTGTTCTAGGTTATTTAAAGCATTAAATATAGCTGATAACGGTAAAATTACTCTCACTGAATTATTAATATCTACTTCTAAGTTTATAAGAGGAAGCACTTTTGAAAAAACAACCTGGATTTTTAGATTTTATGATATCAATCAAGAAGGTGAGATTTCTAGAGAAACTTTCAGTGAGACAATTGATGATATGTTTTTGTTAATTTATGGTCAATTTTGTAAAGATAAGAGCAATGAATTAGTTAATCAACTTTACAACTCTCTAAATAAAGATCATAATTCTTCACTGACTCTTGAAGATTTTATTCAACTTTATGAAAATCATTTTGATCTTTTAAAAAATTAAAATTATGATTTAGTTTGTTTTAAATGTTTGAAGATTTAAATGGGATACTTAAAAGTAGAAAAGAAAGATTAGAGGATCTAATAAATAAGTTAAGAAAGGATAAGATAGAGATTGATAAAGAATTAGCTACTAACTGTTTAATTCATATTGAATTAGCTAACAATCCAACGAAATTAACTAATCCAGAAAGTATCAGTGTTGATGTTGACGTTATAATTAATGATTTTAATTGTGAAGCATCTATAATTGATGATAATACAAATCAAATGTGTTATTTAACTCAAGCACCAATAAAAATTAAATTTATTTCTAATTGTGGACATACTTTTGAAGAATCGGCTATTAAAGACTATATGAAACACGGAAATAAAAATTGTCCTGTTATTGGGTGTAATAGAATATTAAAGAAAAAAGAATAAAATCTATAAATTAGTCTAATTTTGATCTTAAAATTTGAAATTAAAAAGATAATATTTTGTTACTTTGTTTTAAATTAAATATAAAAGTAAAATTTGTTTTATAACTATGCTTATTTTTATAGAGACTTTGTTGTTTAAAATAATGTGTACTGATATAAATGATCAAGATGTTGATGAAATTATTGAAACTAAGAGAATATTAAAGAAACGAAAACCTAAAGAAGTTAATGATTATACAACTAAACAGGATTTAAAAATTCATGAAAATAAAAGAGATAAAAATTTAGAAAGTAGTAAAATTGATCAAAGAATAGAAAAATCTACAGAAATTTCAAATAATAAAAGTGAAGATAAAACTGATGTTATTGATAAGAAAGAGATTGAACATATAAAGAAAGAGATTAAAAACATAAAACAAGAAATTAATAAGAAACTTGATAAACCTGTTAATGATAATAAAACTGAGAAACCAAATAATACTCAAAACACTAGTAACAGTGGATTTAATAATGATCAACAATCACAATCTTCTTTATATTTAAAATCACAAGAAAAACCAACAATTTATAAAATTGATCCAAATAAAGAAGTTAAAGAAAATGAAAGATTTAAATTAAAGTTAAAAAAGGATTTTAAGATTGATAAAAGATTTGTTGATAATCCAACTAAAAAATCAATTAAAGTTGTTGATGATAAAGGTAAGATTCGTAATGTTGAATATAACTTAGAAAATTTAAAACCTATTTCAGTGTATTATGACTTTAAGTCACCTAATTCTAGTGAAAAATACAGATTTTTTAATAAAAATTCACCTAACACTTATAATGAAGATATTAAAACTGGGAAGGTATCTCATAAAAATCTGTTAATTGATAATTATCAAACACATCATCTACATACTAAACCACAAAAACATAATTTTAATTTTACAGGTGATAGAATTTATCTAATTCAAAATTAAATTTTTTTACAATCTGTAGTCTTTTAAAATATACTTTGTTATATCAAGAAATTTTCTTTCATAAAGACAATCATATATCCAATTTTGTGATAAACTTACTGTGTTAAGGGATTTAGCTATCAGTTCATTTTGTATTACAAAAATATTTTTATCTCCATGTTTCTCAAATCCATGTGTCACAGTACCACCCATGAATAAAATAAAAGGTTCTAATAATAATGAACAATTAAACACGTATCCTTTAAATATTTTAAGTTTGACAAAATTTTTTATATGCAAAGTATCTTTTAACTCTAAATTTTGACCAAAAAATGATCTGTGAATATTTTTAAACAACTTGTATATTTTACACAACTCTTTGTCTCTTTTTGGCATCTCTTTATTCAAATCATCCTCTGTTTTTATTTCACCGTTTATTTTAATTTTGCTATTAATATCTTTTATCATTAATTCATTATAATCTTCTTTTATTTTTAATAAATTTTCGTTTTTTATTTTTTCTGTTATTTCTTTAATCATTTCTTTTTCTTTTTCATTTTCTCCACTTACTTCTACACCCCATAGTATTATATTAGGGTCATTAATATCAATTCTATTATAGTAGTAAAAAGGTTTAATTACTATAGTGTTAGGTATAAAATTCCAAACATCTAATCTATCATCCAATGATAATACGTTTTTATCAACCGTTGTGATTCTTTTTATTGACTTGTATAATGTTCTAAGATTTTCTGTTCTAGTTACTACTCTATTGCCAAAATATTTTTTTTCTGGGTCCATATGGGCTAGTATTGCTTGTGCATATAATCTTGTCCCCATGGTGTATACATGTAGTTCATATAATTTCGATAATTTGTTTAAAAATGAAAACAAATAAGGTCTATATTTTACATAGTGAATATCATGACCTAAAACAAATTTATGATTGTATACTATTGATAGTTTGTTGTGCAAATCATATTTACTTACTACCTTTGTGTGTAGCAAAGTCTGATCTAAATCTAATAATAGAACCATTTTTTTGTTATTATGCACTTCATTGGCCAGTTTAAAACTTTCTTCTTCTGCAAATTCTTGTGTTAATAAGATCGCATCATTTGTATGATCAAAAGTAGCTAACTTTTGATCATTTCTTATAGATTCACCACAGTTAGCACACAATCCACCAATTCTCAATGAATGATCACATATAACAGATCCTTCAAAGATGCTGTCTATTTCTTGTTCTATACTAAGCTCTAGTGAACTATTCTTTATTTTCTTTATCTCTTCAGACATTTCAATGAAAGGGTTGAAAATAAATAAAAAGATGTGTTATGCTGTACAAAAATATAATTTTATGTTTAAACAATTTGTTTGTTATAACATACAAACTTTTAGTTTTAAAATTTTAAACCCACATAAATTTAAAATGAAGGCAGCTTATCTCAGAAATCTATATGAGAATCTAGAGGATCCCATAGCAATTTATAGGAATAATAAGAAACATATACACAAGGTAGAATTAATTGTAACTGCTATTAAGAAGCTTGATCATCGTAATATTGAACAGTTCTTAATTGAATTTATTAATGATTATCTCTACACGGACAAGCATACAGTTATAGATAATAGAATATCTAAAGCATTACATTATTTGTTAAAATCAGAGATATCATATGAAATATTTTTATTGTTCTTTAAGTTATTAGACCATTCAGATATTTTTAATGACATTGATCTTCAATTGATTAACATTAATTTTGATTGGAACAAATTGCTTTATGCCAAAATAGTTCTGAAGTATAATTTAATTCCAAGTGTTGAAATGGGAGAGATAAATGTTTTTAATAGTCTTGTATTTGATATCGCGATTGAATATTATTATAAGTATGATTTTTTATTAACTAAGGAATTTTTTAAACCGTTATTTAACTTAAATTCAATAATCAACGCTAAAGAATACACTCATACTAATGTAAAAATATTTAAAGTGAAACAAATTTATAATTTAAAACCGATTGATGTATTTAAAATTGGTTTGTGTAAATCAGTTGATACATCAATTGGTAAAGTGATTAAGAAATGTTCAATATGTGGTGAATATTTTAATACTAATAATACAATAACGTTTATAGATATGAACAATATTTATGAATCAATTAATGAGTGTATTAAGGGAAAAGATGTAGATTCACTTTATTTTATACTAATTCATCTAAACAGTTATGATTTATTAGCATTTCAATTAGACAGTAATTTATTTAATTTTATAATGAATTCAAGTCATTATCACTTAATTGAGTATGTTATTAAAAATAATACGTTTACATCACAATTACTTTCCTATTTTAAGTTAAATGCTTCAGTTAAGAATTTAAATTCTAATGTTTTTATACTAAATATTATTGAAATTATTTTAAATAATAATCAAAGTAATAATAGAAACCATTTTCTATTTGGATGTTATAAAATTTTATATTTGAAGTACTTGAATAGAAATAATTTACTTTTGATTAAGAACATTATTTATAGACATAAAGAGTTGTTTTTAAGAATTATTGATGAAATAATATCAGATTTTTTAAGAGACAAAAACATTGAGCGAATATCATGTCTTGATGATCTTAATTCAATATTTTATAATTTATCTTCATTATTTTCAGTACCAATTGAACAATTTACTAGTAATAACATGTATTATATTTTTTCATATCTGTATTTGGAAAATAGTAATACTATATTAACACAAAAACTTCTTAACAACTATATTCATTATGCAATTGTATATGAAATATTAAATAATAACTATTTTGACCAAGTTAATGATGTAGAAGTATTGGTAATATTGATGTTGTGTAATAGATATGAAATTTTAGATAGTTATTTTAAACCCACTGTTGCGTATTTTATTAAAAATAACATAAACCAAATTATATTAATGCTAAAGAAAATAGTATATTTTAATAGAGAAGAGTATAATTTTATTAAAAATTATAATTATGACAAAAACCCATCAGAAAATAATTGTATTTATAAGTTGTTAAAATTTGTTATTAGTAAGTTTGAAAATATACCAAATATTGTAGAATATCTTTTACCATCACTAGAGTTTTATCTTCATTATTATAATTGCAAGTGTAAGGATGTATTTAGAACTTTTATTGAATATAGTAAAAAGGAGATCTGTTACACATCATTATTAATTGATAAAAATATTATTGAGTACGATAGGTGCAATGTTTTTAACAAATTTGTTGACATTACTTATGATGACATCATAGAAGAATATAAAGATAGTAAACATTTAGAAACAATAGTTATTAGTACTAATAAAGAAGATGAAGACTATAAGCCTAATTATAGAATAACTAATTTATCTATAGATGAGTTATATACAGAGCTACTAGATTATTTACTGTTTTACTATTTCAGATTAGATCATAATAACTATGATGTGTTTTCATATGTTTTTCAAGAATATATTAAACATAGAGATATTTTGGAGTTTTATGAAGAAGGTAATTTTAAATTCAAGAACTTTATAATAAATCAATACAAAAATACAAAATATCAACTCAATAGTGAAGATATCAGATATGATAATAATTATGAAAGGATTATAAGAGAGTTATATAAAAAATTTTACGGTAGATTAATAGATATTGATAATGATTATAAATATCTAAACAATATGTATTTACTTGATAATTACTTAGTTGAGGATAGTATTATTTTGATATGTCAAATACTTATAAATAATGATGAATATGATTATAAAAGTTATATTAATAATCAAATAGAAAGTATTTTAGTTATTAATTATACTTTTAATGATAATCTAATAATTAACACAGATTCAATCTTAATATTTAAGTTTATTGTTAGATTGTTGAACCATCTTTATATTATTAATCATAATTACTTTAACTTAGTTATGAATTTAAAAGATTATTATGGAGTAATTTATTATATTGAACATTTATACTCTATTAACAAAGTAATTGATTTAGATCAAATTTATATTCTCAAATATTGTTTTTATAGTATAAATGATTATGATAGATGTTTAACCATTTATAACAATTTGATTGATCCTATTTCACTTTACTACAATTATCTGATTAATAGAGATATGGAAGCTGTTAATATTTGTTTAAGTAGAATTGAGGAAAAGTATCATCTTCATAAGTCACTTTTAGACGATAATATTGATAACGGTTTACAAGATCATATTAATATAGATCTTTATATGATTAAACATTCAACAAACATTAATAAAACTTTACAGTTAATTAGTAAAAGAATCCAAAACAGTAAGTTTAAAAATAACTTGATAAAGTTATACTATAAAATATTTGAAAGTAAGTCTATGGAATTTATAAACTCTAATTTAAGCTCATTATCAAATCTGAAAGTTGTACATAACTTCATCATTGATAAATATTTAAAATTACTTCAAGAAAGTAAAGATTATTCTAAGTATGATAAGTTGATATTGGAATTAATTTTAGATGGAAACAAAGAACTACTTTATGATTATGCTGTATCTAAAGAGCTGGTACCTAGTGAGTGTATAAATATATTAGATGTGATTATTAATGAGAAGATATCTGATCTTCTAATTTATAAATCAAAGATTAAGAGATGTATTTTACTTAAAAATAAAGAATACACACTATCAACAATACAAGAACTAGAAAATATATCTTTGAGTACAAATCTTAATAAGAATAGTGATAGTTCAGATTTAAGTAAAAGCGAGGAAATTAATCAATTATTGTTAAAATTATACTTTTATTCGGGTAAATTATTTGATGAACTTAAAGAAACCAATGAGGCCCTTAAATATTACTATAAGTCATTTTCCTACTCATTTGAATCAGTACCAAGATTTTTTTATATCTTAACAAATGATAAATATAAGAAGAAAATAAGATTTACTAATGAAATTGTTGATTTAGTAATTAAAAATGATTTACATGTTGTTAAAGATTATTTTAAACAGTTACTAACTGATAGGAATAATACACATGTTAAAAAAGTAATTACATCACTAGTTAAAAAATATAAATATTTGTATTGGCATACTTTATCAGCTGATTTTAGCAACAGTAAAGAAATATTAGAAGAAGATCTTTTTAGTAAAACTATAAAAAAGAATATTCTTAAATTAGTTGATGCGTTTATGGATATTGCTAATAGTAAAGAAAGTAAACTTACAATGAAAGGTAATTTTGTTTATATTTATAAAATAATTCAAGATCAAATAATTATGCCGGGATTTGATAATGTTTATATAACTAATATTTCAAATTATATTCAAATATTTAGTTCATTACAGAAACCTAAGATGATTCAATTATATGGAAGTGATGGTAAGATTTATTCTTTTATTGTTAAGAGTAACGATGATATGAGAAAAGATAGTAGATTTATTGAATTGGGGAAATTACTAAATAAGTTATTTGCTAATAGCACCAATTATTACATTAGAACGTATGATGTTATACCTTTTGGAGGTTCAGGAGGTATTATGAAATTTGTTAGCAATTTAATATCACTAAAGGAAATATTTATTAAATATAATGATGGTTCTTTATTTTATGATATTTATAAGAGGAATTCTAAGAAACAAAGATTTGGATCTGTAAAATCATTTATTGAAACAAGAGATTCTATAGAACCTTTCTTTCAAAAATATTTTTTAGAAAAGTATAATGATCCTAAAAAATATTATGAATGTTCTAACAATTACTTAGAAACATATACAGTTATGTGTGTAGTTGGTTATTTTATGGGATTGGGTGATAGACATTGTGAAAATATTCTATTTGATAAAGAAACGGGTGATACTGTACATGTAGACCTTAACATGATATTTAACTTAGGTCAGTCATTACAAATACCAGAAAAGGTGCCATTTAGATTAACACAAAATATTATTGATGGGTTTGGTGTTATGAAATTAAAGCTATTTAAGAAAATCTTTAAAGAAGTACTTTTAATAATGGCACAAAACAAAGACACCATATTAGCAAATTTACTGAGTTTTGTTAACGATCCAGTTCTAATAACCAAATCGGGTAGAAGTCAGAGTACAACAACAATAATGAATAATCTTAACGAAAGGTTAAGTAACTTAGATGAAGACTATAAGTTAGAACAAAAGGTTGATGAGTTAATAAATGAAGCAACATCCGATAAAAATTTAAGTGAAATGTTTATTGGATGGGCTTCTTATATTTGATTAGTTATTAAATTTTTTAATCTCCTTTAAAGATTAATGAACAATTCAATAAACAAGATTCTTATGAGACAAGTTTTAAATAGCAATTTAGAATTTATAATGGAATTGGAGTTCGTATTTGGTAATTTTACAATAAAGTCAAGAGTTGGTCAAGTAGTAGATGATTTTGAGGAACAAGAGTTATTTAATCAAATTAAAAAAGATGTGATTATCTATATTAATAGGGATGAAATGAGTATTCAACTATCAATTTATGAACAAATAAAGAGATTTGATGATTTTATAAAAAGTTTACTAAATGGGAAAGTAAGTAAAAATTTAACTTTAGCTTTATCTATGAACTATTTTAAATATTTAATGAAGTTTAAAAGGTTTATTAAAAAAGATATGAAAGTGTTTATAGTTATGATTGGAGATGAATTGTGTTTATCATGTAAAGACATCAGTATATCATTTTATAAACCAGTTAAAGATCAAATATTATTAGGAGTAAAATTTTATAAAAAATTAAATGAATTACTTACAGAAAAAAATGAAAAATTATACTATTCAGATTTGAACACTGATAAGAAGAAAAATTTAAAACTTGAAAAATTAACAACTATTGAATGTTTAGATATGTTAAATGATGTTGCTAATCAATTAAACTTAAATGATTTGGAAGTTTCATTGAATGTATCAGCTAATAATTTTTCTAAGATTATAAATTCGGAGTTTATTTATAGTTTTGATCGATACATTTTTAATACTGATGAGTTAATTGACTATTATGTAAATTTGATTGAGAGTTATAAAGGTTTGATATTTTCAATTAAAGATCCTTTTAATGAAAATGATATTAGAGGATGGAATAAGTTTTTTAGTCTAAGAAAGGAAATTAAAATTATTAGTGGTGATTTGACTAAATCTGATGAAAAATTGATAGAAAAAAACAAATCATTATTTGATATAGTTGAACTAAAAATTAATGATTTTAGTGATATATCAACACTAGTAAAATTACAAAAATCAAATATTGAATACATGTTAACTGTTACTGAAGATTCATTCTTTATAGACTTCTTATTTAATAGTGAAATTGATTTATTTAAACTTAAACAACCATCTGGAGAAACAGTCAATCAATACAATAAGTTTTTAAGAAAAATTAAATAAAATCTTTTTAAAAATGATAGATAAGCAAAACAGTTTAAAATTAGTTAAAGATTGGATTAAGAGTAACAATTTATACTATACAGATGGTATAAAGTACGGAATGGACCTTTTGTTGTATTTAGATGATCCTGATAAAGTACATTCAACTTACGGATTAATTATTTATAATGAACAGATAACTTACGAATATTTAATAGCTTTACAGAGGGTCTGTGCGAGTTGCAAAAAGGTTTTATTAATTGTAAAAGTTGGTGAAAATGAAGAATTAGAATTTTTATCAGTTAAAAGATTTAATAATCTATAAATCTTAAAATTTCTTATTAAAAATATTTATAATTAATAATTAAAGTATCAAATTTTTGTAATTTTAAACTGAAATTTTGATAATAAAAATAAAACTGTTTTAATTTCATAAAATTCTAAAATATAATCAATAAATTTTTATTTTAATGAAATTCTTATTAATTTAATACATTGATCTGTGTTAGTTTATTATATTAGTCAAAATAAATGTTTTAAAAATCAACAATTCGGTTATATATTGTTAAATTATAATATTTTTTATAAAAAAATTTATGAACTGTCTTTAGATATTAGCTTTATTTGTATTACCACATCTAATATTAGATTTTTTAAAAAGAGAATTAATATTATATTTAAACTACATAAATCATATTTTCTAAATTAGTAATAAAATTGTGATTTTTAAAATTACAACAATACACAATGATGTTTAAAATTTAAACAATCTTTAATTATAAAAGATAAGTTTGCCTCTTGACTTTTAACTATCAAAAGGTTTTTTTTAAAAGTTTAATTTAGTTTATTGAATAAAAAATCTAAATTTTTATCATTTTATAAGTTTTTAGAGTTTTGATTATTTTAGATAACACAATTAAGCAGATACACGAAATATCTTTTATAAACTTGTAACATTTTCTTATTTAATTGGAATATTTATACAATCATATATTTTAATAAAATTATTATTTAATAATTTAAAGTATATTTTTATTAATGTTTATAAAATTTTTACAAAAGATTTTTTATTAGAATTTAATAAGAGTTAATTAACAATTATTATATTACTTTTAGATTAATAAATTTTTATAATTATCACAAACAATCAAAATATAAACATTTTGTTTTATTTTAAAATATTGTTGTTTTTTATTTAAGCTTCATTTAAAATCAAACACAGTATTTTGATTTAATAATATTTAAAA
>LVKB01000068.1:5382-17835 GCA_002087885.1 Hepatospora eriocheir
TTTTCATTAGAATCAAATGAAATTAAAGAAAATGTTAGTAATTCAGATGTAGATAGAATTAACGGGAATGAGTTTAATAATGAATTGAAAATTATTGATAATGAAGAAGTTAAAGAAAAAGATTAAATGATTGAGAATAAAGAAATTGATAATCAAAAAGTTATCGATGATGAAGAAGTTAAGGAAACAGAGGAAGTGATTAATGAAAATGAGATAATGGAAAGTTATAAAGAATTAATTGAAAATAAAGAAGCTGAAGAGAATAATAAAGAAGAAATCAAAGATGATAAAAAAATTGATGACAGTAATGAACAAAAGCATTTTATTTATGAAGCTATGAATGGATTTTGTATTAAATCAGATTATTCTAATAAAGAAATTAAAATTTTAGAAGATTCTAAAAATAATTTAACTTTACATGCTAATCAAGATTTAGAACATGATGGTAATAAAGTTCAGATAATTGAAGAGAACCTAAATAATAAATTCAAAACCAAGTGTGAATTGGTATTTAAAGGTCGTTGTATTTTTGATTTTAAGAATAATAGTAAAAACATTTATTTGATTGCTAATGATGATATTAAGGCCATTAATACAGAAAAAATAATTAACAATAATTCTAATAAGTCTAAACAGAGTGAATTTAAAAGTGAAAAAGTAATTATCAAACCAAAGAATTCAAGAAGTCTTGAATACATAGAATATGAAGATGATGATTCACCACCTTCGTGTTATTGCTTTTAATAAACTAATTCAATCAAATTTTTAGTAATTTAATTAAAAGAAAGTATTATTTTTTAAGTAAATCTGTTATGATTACAAGATGGAGTAATTTGTTTCTTTTAACTAACAAATCATGTAATTGATGAAATTAAAAACCTATATGTTGAACAATAGTTTAACACAATAAATGATTTTTACCTATTAAAATTATTATGGTACTTAAAAAAATTACAAAGATATTAATAAGAATGAGAAAAGGAAGTTTTTTAACTTAAATATAAAATTGTTAAAATATAATGCTTTTTAATATGAATTATTTTCAAATATACAATGTAGTTATTAGTAAAAAAGCAACATTTATAAAATATTAAAACTATCCAATATTATTTTACTAAAATTTTATTTATTAATTACTAAAATTTTAATATATTATATTTGTTAAAAATTTTATTAAAAAACAATTAAAAACGTTCTATTTAAATATAAAAAATCAAATTAATATCTAATATGATTTAAAAAAAATTTTTGAATTTTTTTTAATTTAAACTTAAGATAAATTTCAAAAAGTAAGTAATGAATTAAGCAGTTTATTTAAAAGAGTTTAAAGAATAAGATAATGAAAAATAATAAAAGATGAATGTGATTTCTTTAAATATGATTTTTATGTAAAATTATTTGTTTTAAAAGAGATAATTAATCATATTTAAAATGATGAGGTTTATACAGGAATCAATTTTTTGATGATTTATAATCTGAGTATTTTATTGATTTAATTTAAGGAATTGTCAAATTTAATAACAATATTAAAAAATATATGAAGATAGTTAGTTAGATCCGTAAGAAGTTGCAATAATGAACGTAAATTTATTAGATGGGGTTGAAATAAAAGAAAGTTTATCAAACAAAGAACAAAAATTTATCAAAGAGAAAGTTTATATTAAAGATTAACATAAAATCAATAATAAAAAATTTCATAATAATGAAGAAAGTAATAATGTTTTTGAATTAATGAATATCAAAAAAGTGTTTTCTTAGATACTGAAGTTTTTAATAGGTTTTTTATTCAAACTATTTCTTATGTAAAAAGAATTTATTTGAAAGAAGGTATTAAAATAATTTAATCTTAGACGTTGTTAAATACACTGAGAGTAGTCATAAAAGAGTTTAAATAATAGAAGAAAGGTAAAAGAGTCCTTTTTGAAAAACTTTTGTTTTACTTTTTTAAAATAATAAATTTTCTTTAATATCAAACAATATGATTTATATTTATTAAATAATTAAGAAATTATAAATAATAAATACATTGATACTAATTACTTCAATAATATTTTACCTTTAACACATAAGATTTTCAAAAAATATTATATTTTGTCAAAATCTGATGTGAATACAATACTATTGTTAATTATTAACAATGATATAAAATTTGTAAAATAAAAAAAGCATCTGTTGACATTTCTGAAAATAATGATTTTAAAAAAATGAATCTAGTGATAGATTCAAAGAAACAATAATTTCAAAGATAATTAATATAAAAAGGATTAAGAAGATTTTAAAATAAGTTGTTGCTTTTAATTTAATCCATTAAAAACAAGAAAAGTAACAATCTAAGATTTTTAATAGAAATTTCAAGGTTAAAAGACATTAATCTCTATTAAATTTAGTTAAATAAACTATTTTCTAATCAAATCACATAAAGATATAAGAAAATAATATTTAAAAAACAATTATTTTATTTTTTTCAATAAACCACAATCAGTTTATTAAAAATTTCAATTAAATAATTTTTTGATCATTTGAAGTTTGTATAAAAATATTTTATTAGTGAATATTTAAACAAAAATGATTTTATTTAATTAAATCAGATAACAAATGCTTTTAATAAAAATTATATAAAATTTTTATTTAAAAAATTTATTACATTTACACCCTTAATTAAGATGGTCAAAGTAAAGGAGATGGAAAACATCGATAAAGTTATTACATTAGATCTAGTGGTTAATAGAAGTGAATTGAACAATGGTGAGGGATATTACTATGTAGACAAAGTAATAACAAAGAAAGTTTGTGATTTAATTAGAAAGGATTTTAAACTTCGTTTAAGACTTGATAAAGAATCACTTGATTCTTTTAAATCTGATCAAGATTATGTTGAGATTAATAAGTTAAGCAATATAGACTTAAAGTATTTTAATGATTTGGTACATCATTCTTTGATAATTAATGTTAGAGTTATTAATGATGAAACTAAAGATTTTAAAGAAGAACTAAAAAAGGGGTTAGAAGTTGAAATTATTGATGGTGGTTTAGATGAAGTTAGTAAAGATTTAGAAGTTAGTCAAGCTGATGAAGAAGTTAACAAAGAAGATGAAGTTAACAAAGAAGATGAAGTTTATGAAGAAAATCAAAACAAATTAGAAGTTGATGAAAAATTAGAAAATCAACAAAAACGAGAAGTTAACGAAGAATCTGAGAGTGAAGATAAAAAAGAAACTAAAGAAGAAGAGGTAATGCTTGAGGTTATGGATGAAGATAAGGAAATAGATTTTAGTAAAATTAGGGAAGAAGATAAAGCAATGGATAAAAACATTGAGAAGGTAATTGTTAAAAAAGAAATTTCTGAAATTTTAGATGATTTATCTAAATTTGGTAACAAAGATAAAATCATTGTTTTCAATAATGGTTTTAAGTATGCTATTGGAAATGAGCTGGAAGTATTAAAGAATTTTGGCAAAGGACATATGTTTATTACAAGCCCTAAATTTGATTCAAATAACATACTTTATGTTTTCGTTAATAGATTCTTTTATTTAATAAATGAATTAGCAGGTTTTGAAGATTCTAAAAATAAGATCTTTATACGCTGTAAAATCAATAATTTAGTGATACCATTTGAGAGTGAAAGGGTTAATTTAATTAATCATGATGGTTTAAAAGGTTTTTATGTTGATGATTTTACTTATAAAAATCTTACCATTGTATTTCTAGTTGTTAATAACAGTGGTAAAGGTGAAGAAGATGTTATTGATAAGGAATTATCTAATCTTAAACATGAACAGGAAAAGAAAAACCCTTCATTTTCAAGTAAAATGAACGGTAAAAAGCAATCATCTTGTGAAGAAGATAACATAATTTGCTTTTGCTACTAATAAAATTAATTAACAGATTTTTTCATTTTTTAAAGTATAAAATTTTACTTGTTATAAAAACTCATGTTTAAATTTTACTAGTTTTTTATAATACATAGATTAATTATACTAAATATCGTATACTCCAAAATGAGTAAATTGTTTATTTAAGTAATAAAGAATATTTAAAGAGATTTTAATTGATTGATTTGACAGGTGATATATTTAAAGAAGATATTTTATTTAGCCCAAGAAATTAAATATAGGATGAGTGAAGAGTATTTAAGTAAGAGAGAGACAGATGATATTAGAGATGAGTTAGATATAGAGAGTAGCCCTTACGCAGGGAGTAAGGAAGACGCTTATAGATTAATGGAAAGACTTAATAACTTTGTTCTAATCACTCCTTAGGTTCTAGCACTAAAAAATCTTTTTAACAAAAGGCAAGAATATTTTTATAATTAAAGATTAAACTTTATTTTTTAAAATCAAGAATCATGTTAAGACAAAAGATAATTTATTTTATTGTTAATAAAAAACTAAAAAAATTATTTTGTTAAATCTAATTTATTTTTTAAATGAACACAATGTTGAATTGATAATTTTTATATCATTATTTTAACAATATTTTATATTTTCTTTAATATTATTTAAAAATTATAAATTAAAAACATTTTTAATCATTATGATATCAAATATATCGGATTAAGTCTGAAATTTATAGAAAATAGATAAAAAAATATATAAATAAAAAATATAACTTTAAAAAAATTTTTAATCAATAAATTATCAGTATATAAAAGTGCTTGAACCGTTACTACTCGATCCTGTTGTGAAACCAATAGAGTTTCTATTGACTAAAGGAGTACTTAAAACGTACATTTGGTATATATCTTGTAATCAAGATATAATATCAAAATCATACCCA
The DNA here is from genome assembly GCA_002087885.1 of Hepatospora eriocheir. Taxonomy (NCBI): domain Eukaryota; kingdom Fungi; phylum Microsporidia; family Hepatosporidae; genus Hepatospora; species Hepatospora eriocheir. The sequence goes on from LVKB01000068.1 coordinate 10,162, forward strand.
AGAAACAGAGATTGTTTAGCGTTTAGGTGTTTTACTATGAGTTGTATAAATTATAAAAAGTACTTTCTAATTCGCACCGAGTTATTACTATCGAATTTGAACGTACCATGAGTAGTATACTAAAAATGTGTTTTAAATGGTTAAACAACCATACTCAAATATAAATAAGATCTGAAGTTAATGTGGGTAAGGACAGCATAATAAAAATAATTAATATTCTTAGAAGACAATGTTTTAATTATTAAGCCAAAAACCTACTCTTCTTAGGCGGCGATGGTAAAATTTTTCAAATAGATGAAAGTTTTTTAGACATAAACATAAGTAGAATTGTGTCGACAATCAGAGCGTAAAATTTGGATGGTTGGATTAGCTGATTTATCTTAGACACAGGTTAAAATTTCTTTGCATTTAGTTCTAAACAATGTCAGTAATATACTTATACCTATTATTAAAAGAGTTTGTGCTCCAGGTACAGTTATACACTCTTATGAGTGGTGGGCTTACATAGGTATTACTAGTAGATTAAGATTTCTTCATTCTACTGTAAATCACATTGAATCATTAGTGAATGCTTTTACAGGCGTTCATACTCAAAATATTGGGAGTGTCTGGATTAAACGTTAGTATCTATGCAAGATATATAAAAGAGTTTTGACTTCAAAAATGGGGTTGATTTTGAATGAATTTATGTGGAAAACCAACATTAATCAGGATATGAATTTTGAAAATTTACTAAAATTTGATTATTATTATATTTTTTATTATAAGGAAAAACTTTTGGGTTGTTATTATCGGAAGAAAATTTTAGACATTATACTCTTTCATTTATAATTTTACATTGTTATGGTAAATGAAACAAAAAATGAAACATTGTTTTAGAATAAGTATAAAAGCAAATTTAAGTAAATAAATTATGTTTAAACAAAGTGATAGTTTAAAAGATTTTAAAGATGTTAAAGATAGACAAGGCATACATAAAAGATGACACGATGAAATAGGTATATTTAATTCTAAAGAAATTTCTTCATATGTATAATCAATTTCCTTTAATATAATCACTTTACCTTTTAAAAAATCAGAATATTGATTAGGCATGTATATGGATTATCATTTTAAAAAATGTTTATTGTATGGAGAATTAATTTTTTATCATATATATTAAAATTTATATATTTGTTTGTCGTAAGATTTAATATTGTATTTTTAATGATCAACTAAGTATAATTTATTAAGGTAAAAAAATTAACTTTTTTTAAAAAAAATTTTTATTACTTTATTATTAACTTATATCTTAAAATAGGAATAAGCAATAATTAAATTAAGTTTATAAGATTTTAGGTTTTTTTGTTGTTGAATATATTTTTATGTCTTAATATAAACAATGTAAAGTATAAATTAAATTAAAAAAACTTTTACAAATGACGACTTTTATATGGAAAAAACAACTTTATAAGTGTTTTTAAAAAGATTGATTTTTAATAATTAGTGTCGTAATATGTAATTAAGCATATTGAATTAATTTATTGAATGAATATTTTTAGAGTGAAAATAAATTAATATGTCTATAAATTTGACATAAAAATTTATCCCTTATGACAGATATAAAGTTAGAAAACAAGACAATTAATATCAACAAGATAGATGAAATAGATGAAGAAGAAAATGGAATAGAGATAAAGAGTATCTCTATAGACAGGTTGAATAAATTAGTTTCTTTGCCTTCTGAGGGTTTTGGTAATTAGATTAGTCAATTTTCAAAAAATTATTGATTTAATTATAAAAAGATGAAATCAGTTTTATTATAACATTTTAATTTTTTACTTTAAAGATCAAATCTTTAGTCAAAAAGTGATATTTAAAAAAAAGAATTTTAGAGTCTATATTACAGTATCTTAACTACTGAAATTTGACAAAAATTTGTAGTTTATTAAGTTATATTTGTTCATTTTACTCTTTTTGTAAATATTTGATGTAAAACAATTATTTTGTTTAAAAATTTTTACCAATGAAATTGGAAGACAACAGATCAAGTAAACAAGATAACTTAAATTAAACGATAGACATAGATACAAATGAAGACATAAGGGAAACCTTTAAAGGAATATATATAACGGACAGTGAATCCTCAATTAATAAACTTACTTCAACATCCTCCACTCTAAGCTTCGGTATATATAATAAAAATACTTTAAAATTAGAATAAAGATTCTTAAACTAAAAAACAATTAGAAAATAAAAAGTTGAAAGTGATAACAGAGCATGCTCAACATATAAATATCAAATCATCATTTAATATTTGATCAAATAAATAAATTAATAAGGATTTATTGTAGTAAAATCTACTATTTTTTAATGAAAAAATAAATAGTAAAATTCTTTCAAAAAAATCATAAATTTTTTTAAAAATTTTTCCCTTTAAATGAAGCTTTTGTCAAAAATAATTAGAGAAGTTTTAAAACAATTTTACAATATATTTTTTCTTGAATCAAGAATTATTATAATAACTTTTAATAATATATCTAATTATTTTATTAAAGATAAGAAAATAGAACCGTTTAAGATAGTTTACATTCTGTTGTTTGCGACTATAATATTTTGTATTGTGATTGGATTATTTGCTTCTAACAATCGCATTAGAGGTATTGCTATATCAATAACAGGAGGATTTTTGATTTACGAATTATTGATTTTAATTTTAGTGTTATTTAAATATTTGCAAAAAGATCATGAAGAACAAGAAACTGAACGTTTTGTTGATAACTTTATAAATGTTATTAAAATAAACGCACTAAGAAAAAGGAAATACTTCGCTGTATATATGATTTTAAATAGCTTTTTAAACATTTTAGATAATACTTCTGAGGATTCTATATTAAAATTTTTTTCTCCTTGTGTAGAATTATCAATTTATATAATAATTTTTATATTTTCTAATAGATTAATAAGCATTGATAGGACTTTGGTATTATTAGTTCTAACAATTATGAGTTTAAAAACATGTTTTGAATCTTTTTTTAATAAAAAGGAGATAGTTTACACTGTATTTTTTAAAATAACTAAATATGATATTTTATATTTAATAACTTATACTATATTATTCATTTTATCCTCTTATGTAAAGCATGTTCGAGATATTTTAGTCAGGTTAACTTTATCTGTTTTTTACAGTATTATTCTAAGCCTTCTTATTTCATTCATTTATTATGAAACAAATGATTTCTTTAACCGTTTAAAATTACTTTTATTAGATGAAGATGTTTTAAAAAATAAAGAAAATTTTCTTATTTCTAAAGAAAAATTGGAATAGAATTTATATTTCTGGGCTGTTTTATACTTTATCTCATTACTATATTTCTTACACAAAGATTATTTTGGAAGAAAATAACCATTGTTAAAATGGGTAATGAAAAATTCTAAAAATTTAAACTATTTTTTGTTAAAAATTTTAATTAAACTTTATTAACATTTTTAATTATAGTCGTTGTTAATATAGTTAGGATTGAATTTTTTAAATAAAATTACGGAAAATTTGTTTTCTAGATATTTGGATTATGTATAAGTTTATTAGGAATAGTAAAATAGTTTATTTTATATTAGTCTATAAACTTATACATTAATAATAAAATATAAAAAACATTACATTATGGCTTTTTATATGAAAAGATGTGTTTAAAGTTTAATTTTAATTAAGTATAGTATTAAATTTAGAATATTTTTTAAAGGTTAACTAAATAAATAAATTATATAAAAAAGAAGTAAATCTTTTTAGTAAAAAGTTTATTTATAGATTTAAAAGTTAACTATAAAAACAATTCTAAATAATTAATTAAAAAAATTAATTATTTACAATTTAAAAAATACTATCAATTTAAAATCTTTATAAATTAAAAATAGTAATTTCTAAATGAATGCTAAAGCTAAAAATGTCTTTTAGTTAAGTAATAAGATATATGAAAAAAAATAAACAAAAGATGATATAAATATTTAGAAAAGAAGTATTTAGAAGTTTTTCAAATTCAAATTCAAAATTTTTTGTCCCTTATGATATATTTGTTAAAATTAAAATCAAAAAATATTTCCATTACTATCATTTTGTAAACGATAAGGTAGTTTTGTAATAAAAACTAAATTATTACAATATATTTTTGGATATAAAACAATGTTGTTTAGATTTTCAGGCATCTTGTTTTATGGGTAATTATAAAGCAAGGTTTGTTTAAAGCAACTCTATAATATTTCTTTAAATTTATAAAATAGATAGTTATATTACCGACTATTTGTTATATTTTTTATCATCTTGTTATTAAAAACTAATCTATGTAACATTCTTTAATTTTAAATATTTTATATACCTGCTAAACCCTTTTAACAAGTATTTTTCTATCAAAACACCTTATAAATATTTTTTTAATAAATCATTTTTTTGATATTTTTAACATATCATTTTTGAAAAATTATTATTTTACTTTTTTAACATCATCAGTATATTTATTAAGAAAAACATTTTAATGAAAATAAACGAAAAAACAGGTAAATAATTTTTAAAAGGTTCTATAAAATTTAAGTATTATAATTTTAAAGTTTATATATTTAAAAGTTAATGCAAACAAAGTTTTATAGAATATTTATTTTTACTCGTCAATAAAATGAAAGTTTTGAAGTAATAAAATTTTATTTTATTAAAACACAAATACTTCTTTAAAATAAAACACTATATAATTTATACCATCTTTATATAAGAAAATAATTACTATAAAGTATATATTTTATTAAAATTTTTAATATTAAATCTTCTTAATAGTTCATATTGATATATTGTAATATACTTAACTTTTTATTTAAAAAAATGTTAAAGTATGTATTTTTATTTAAAAGATTTTATTAAATTCACAATAAATTTGTATTATTTATTATAAATTTTATATTTTAATTTTTTCATTAAAATATGCCTTTTTTACATTTATTTGTTGCTTTATTAAATTTCAAATCCTTTTTAACCATTGTATTTTATTTCAAATTTAAATTCCTTTTAAAACTTTTGTTCCAAATATGTGGTATCAACCATCACATAATATATTACAATTTTTAACAATAAAAAAGAATAAAACATTTTAAAAATTTTTGATTTATGTAATTTTAATAATTTTAAAGAAAATTTATTAAAATTAACTAATTAAATATCTTGTCAATGACGGATTGAATAAAATAAGTAAAATTTTACAATAACCTTTCATAATTCTTGATGAAATAATTATTAGATCAAAACAGACAATACCTTGATCATTTTCTACTTCTTCGTTATTTTCTAAAACAGTATCTCTTTCTCTATAAAAAGAGAAAGGAATACAAATATTTGAATATAAAGAATAAAAGTAATTCATGCAATAATATAAATCTGTATTATATCTTTTACTTTCTATAAAAAGATGATTTGATAATTTTATATTTAGTTGTTGAATTTCTTTTTTTAACGAATCATTATTATTATCAATATATTTAAAAATACAAGAGTCAATTGTAAAACTAGTCAAACTGTTGTTATAAGAATTATTATACTTTTCGATTAAAATGATTATTTCTACAACGTTTCTAGAAAATTCTTTGCAATAATTTTTAAATTTTTTATTATCTTCAATACTCGTTTCTTTTCTAATGTTCATTCTTAAAATACAATGTAAAACTTCCTCACATAAAGACTCTTTTATCACAGGAGAGTATATTCCATCAAATTTAAATGAATTCAGTACACTTTTACTTTTAAAAATACGAGAGTTTAACATTCTCTCTTTGACTTTAATTATTGGAACAATAAGAAATCTTAACTTCTCATAGAAAAAAATTACGTCTTTATAAAATTCATAAATTGACAAAAAATCCATATAAATTTCTAATAGAGATTCATTATTAGAAAAACTAATATCACATTGATTTTCCTTTAACGAGACTAAAAATTCATCAATACAATACCTGGGTAAATATAATAAAGACAGTAGATTATCTTTAACTTTACCACTGCCTTTAATTTTTTTAACTATCAATTTGCCAAATCTTTTTAACATTTTATTATATGTAATATGAATATACTTTTTAAAATCTTTAATACAATTTTCATTATCTAAATTTTCTTCACTATTGATTTGTTTTTTCTTAAAATTAATATTTAATTGTCTTACTATTGAATTAATTTCATCTATAGATACATAACTGTATTTAGATTCAAGCAATCTTATAATCAAAGGTACATTCTTTTTCAAGAAATTCTTTGATTTTACATATTCTTCAATCATTTGTTTAATTTCATCATCTTCTTCTAAAATTATATTTGATATAGTATTATTATCACTTACTAAGGTACAACCAAGGATAACATTCATTTCAAAGAAAATTTTCGAAAAATTCATGGTTAAAAAATAAAATTTATTTTATAAAAGAATTAGACTTAATTGTAAATTAAAAGATTATTGAAAATAAATAATAAAGTTTTTTAATTATAAAACAAACATAAACATTTAGCTTGTTTATAGTTATAATTTCAAGAGTAAAAATAATTTTATAAATAATCTTAAATTAAAATAGTAAATTAAAGTTAAAAAATAAAATCACGTCAAACTATCCAAATTTTATAAAACATTGATTATTTCAAAAACTAGATTGTGTGAATAAAAATATAGCATGGAAAGTCTTTTTTTTCTTTGAAGTCACAATTATAATAATAAAAAAATCAAAAGAAAATTTAATTTGAAAATAATTTTTTCTACGTTTGTTAACATTCAAAAAATTACTTCTTATTATAAAAATTCTAATTAAAAAAAATACTATTGAAATAATCAAAAGATAATAAAACAAATTTATTCAAATTATTTATAAAAACACTCGACTTCTTTGTCATGTTCTTCTTCATCTATTTCTTAGACTGTATTAACTGTTGTTATAACATTAATAATTTGTATTTATAATAAAATAAAAACTTTCAATGAAATTTATAGTCAATTCAGTTAGTTTTCTCTCCAGCTTTATTTATTATCTTAGTTCCATAAAATATTAATTAGATATTACAAAAATATAAACAATAGATTTAGTTTTTAATTTAGATAACACAATTTATTTAAATATGAAATAATTTTATAATTTCTTTTGTATTCTTTTAATTGATTTTTTAATAAATCTTTATAAATTTTAAATTAACAGCTTAATGAATTTAAGATTTGATTTTTAAACATCATAGGAAAATATATCATTTATGTATTTATTGATATATCTGTTGTATAACTACAACTATTTTTTTATACTAAGATACACTTATTTTTGTATTATCATATTTTTAATAATATGTAAATTGTTAATTTATTACATCACTAATATTTTATATTACGTAATATCTTAATATTTAAGAAAATTTAATAAATAATCCCGTTTTATGTTAAATTATTTTAATCATTCATCAGAATATCTAAATATCTGTCTTTGACACCTTCTTTTAGTTATTTGATTATTTAATAATTATAATTGAGATTTTTATATGTATTATTAATCTTACTAACATCAATGGTATTGGATGAAATAAGATTTTTGAAATAATTAGATTTAATTAACTTAAAATAATCCTTTTTTAATTTATTTTTATATATTTAAACTCTAGTTGACACTTAAAAACAGAAAATGGATTTTCTTTCA
>LVKB01000038.1:0-23961 GCA_002087885.1 Hepatospora eriocheir
GCTAAATTATTAGCTTCAACATTCTTACCTTTTTTCATGCCAATTGTCATGGCACTCTTAACAGCTTTAAATCTTATTAAATAAAATCTAAACTTTATTTATATGATTTTTTAATTTTTTAATATAATTTCTATAATAGGAAATAGTGTTTTCATAATCTTCAAAGCAAGCAATCATCATCTCTGAACATTTATATTCATCAATAATGAATTCTAAATCATATGTATTCTCTTCTGTTTTTTTAATAACGTTTATATTTGCTAACCTTGCAGCAAAATTGATTGTAGAAACAGAATCAGAAATGTGATGTTTAAGAGGATTAATCATACACAAAGCAATAATGTTGGCACCTGACTCAAAAGACTCTTGAAGTATTCTAGTTAACTTAGAATCTCTAAATTTAGGTTTTTCTTTTTTTACATAAGAATTGACAACATTACCCAGTGCTAATAAACTTGTATTGATGTAACGTCCCTCACACTTTCTTTCTGCTTCTGTGGTAGCCTTTTCAGATCCTGCCAAATCTATAAAATTGATTAAATTAGAGTCATTTTTAATTTGAACAACTAAATGGGATCTTGATGAATTTAAATTAAATTCAGTTGAAGATGTTCTTCTATTTATTAAAGCATTTTTATAAAATTCTCGAGTTTCACTTATAGATTTGCATTTTCTTGTTTCAATATTCTTTAAATAAGCATATCCATCTGATTTAGTAAACATTTTGATTTCTTTTCTCACGTTTGAAACATCATAAACTCTTTCATTATAAATTTCAAATATAGAAATTGATAAGGAGTCAAAAGAATCGAACAGTTTTTCAATTGTTGTTTCTACTATACCAACCTGTTTTGAATCAGCAATATCTTTTCCTGATAAAGTAAAAGTTTTACCACTGCCAGTTTGACCGTATGCAAATACAGTGGTATCTTTTTTATTCAAAAAGTTATCAACAATCTTTTCTATCAAATCAGAATGTATTGTTCTGTTAAATGAGTCAAATAATTTTGGTAAGTTTTTTACTGTGATACCCTGACTAACATCTAAGAATTTTGTTTCATGTTCAGTTTCATAACTTAGTTGATTGTTTTGATATTTCCATATTGAGTTTTCATCATATTTAAGATTTATATAAACTTTAATCTTCTCCTCCATAAATTAATATTTAATTTCCTTTTTTATAGAATAATTGTTTCAAGTGTTATAAAAATTTATTCAATAAAAATCTAGAAAAGTGATAAATTAAATTTTAAGAAATAATTTTTAGTAAAAAATTATATGGCTGAAGATAATAAAATTTACATAAAACTATTAGGAGCAGGCACAGAAGTAGGAAGATCATGTATCCACTTAAAATACAGAACGAAGGAATTATTGTTAGATTGTGGAGTCCATCCAGCTTACAATGGAATATCTTCATTGCCATTTCTCGATTTAATTGATCTTGAAAAGATTGATGCTTGTTTAATAACACACTTTCATCTTGATCATGCTGCTGCATTACCATTTTTAACTGAAAAGACTAATTTTAAAGGAAAGGTATACATGACTCATCCAACAAAAACTATCTTTAAATGGCTATTAAATGATTTTATTAGAGTTATAAACTCATCATCAGCAGAAGACTTTTATTCAGAAACAGATTTGACTAATTGTTACAACAAAATTATAGCAATTGACTATCATCAGCAAGTGCACATCAATGGTATTAAATTTACGGCATTGAATGCAGGGCATGTATTAGGAGCAGCAATGTTTTTACTTGAAATAGAAGAGACTAAGTTACTATACACAGGTGATTTTTCAAGAGAAGATGATAGACATTTAAAGGCAGCAGAATCTCCAAACTGTAAATTAGATATTTTAATTACAGAGTCTACTTATGGAACCCAGTGTCATTTACCACGTGCGGAAAGAGAAGCAAGGTTTCTGAAAGTAGTTACTGACGTTGTGTTAAGAGGTGGTAAATGTCTTTTACCGGTATTTGCGTTAGGTCGAGCCCAGGAATTACTATTAATTTTAGAAGAACATTGGATTGAAAATAAGAAGTTAAAGAAAATACCTATATATTATGCATCAGCATTAGCTAACAGATGTATGTCTGTTTATCAAACTTATATAAATATGATGAATGGAAGATTACAAAAAATTTCCTTAACAAGAAATCCATTTGAATTTAAATACATTCAATTTATTAAAGATCAAAATAGATTTAAAGATGTTGGACCATGTGTTATTATGGCAAGTCCTGGAATGTTACAAAGTGGATTTTCACGTGATCTTTTTGAAAGCTGGTGTACAAATCCTAAGAACGGGGTAGTTATTTCTGGTTATTCAGTTGAAGGTACATTAGCTAAAGAAATACTAAAAGAGCCTAACGAGATACAGTCATTAAAAGGACATTTATTAAAGTTAAACATGACAGTTGAATATATCTCATTTTCAGCTCATGTTGATTATACTCAAAACTCAGAATTTATAGATGAGTGTGAACCTAAACACTTGTTTTTAGTTCATGGTGAAGCCACTGAAATGTTTCGTTTAAAAGCAACTATAAGCACTAGAAATGAAAAACTTGGAAAAGAGATGGAAGTGTACGCATTGAAAAACGGAGATGAAGTTTCTATCCCAATTAAGAAAATTAATAAAGGTATAATTTTAACTAAAAAAAGAAAATTTACAGCATTAATAATGCAAGGTGATGACATTAATAGAATATACGATGGAGATGATATAGAAAATAAGAGAGTTGATTGTGGATTAGATGTGATTAAGTTAGTTCAAAAACAAACTATTCCATATAACATGACATGGAATCTAATCATGGATGTATTAATAACAGAATTTGGTGCAAATATAAACGATGAAGAGGAACTTAAGCTTGGTGGTATATCTATCTCTCACAATAAAGATAATGTAATACTCAGATGGGAAGCTAATTATTGTGATGATGTATTAGCATTAGCAATTAAAAAGTTAGTAGATGAATTTGGTTCGGGTATAAAAACACTCATGTGGACTCATGTTAAAGGATTGAAAGAGAAAGTAGGTTTTTTAAAAAATTATTTTGATGATGTAGAAATAAAAGAAACAAAGATTATTGTTAATAAATCAATTATAATTAAAAATAATAAAATTTATGGAGAAGATGGTGATCTTAAAGAAAGAGTAATTAGAGTTTATAATAGCATTAATAAGGTAAATCATAATCATTAAATTTATTTGTAATTTAATTTCTTTAAACCCTTAAAATAGACATGACTTTTCAATTAGAGGTGTTTAAACCAAGTCAAATAATAAAAATGTTAAACAAGTGTACGGATAAATTTCCAGTAGTAACTAGAGATTGTGTAAAGGTAATAATATTACTTATATATTCTTTACAGCATCATAAGTTAGATGAAGGACAAAGAGAGATGATTTTAGTAACACTAACTAAGATGTTTAATAATACAGAATACTATCTTAAAAATTGTATCATGGTAGCTTTATTAGAAATATCAGATAACAACAATGAGGCAGGTATAATTTGTATTAATTGTTTGATTAAGGATATTGATTCCAAAGGATTTAGTAAGAGACCACATTTAAAGAATCTTGGATTGAGATGTTTATATAGTAATTTACCACAAAAAATGTTTTATGACTTTGAAAAGTATATTAAACAAGCAACATTAGCACCAACAGGGTATGACAATGCTGTAATATTAGCATCTGAGTATCTTAAAAACTATGATGTAGTTAAGAAAGTTAATTATGATATTTCAGATTATCATCAAAGTCTTATTAATAGTCTTCCTATTAACAAGTACAGTGGGTTGTTAGAGTTAAAGAAGATTGCAAAATATGAATCAAATTTGGAACGACTCTCGAATTATTTAGAATTAGATACTGATGACCAGTTATTTTTAGAGGCTTGTAAAGTATTAACAATGGTTAGACCAGAAAAGGTATCTCGTTTTGTAGATGTAGCAGTTAGATCACTTAAAGTATTTTTAAGATCATCAGAGATTAAACAGTTTGCAGCCATTAGAATTCTAAGTAAGCTTTCATTTACATTTCCTTTAAAAGTTTCTAGAGCTAACAGAGAGATAGAAGACCTTATCCACTCATCAAATCGTTCATTAGGTGTGTTGTCAATAATCACATTGATCAGAACAGGAAACCAAGAATCAGTTAAAAAACTGTCTTATAAACTTGAGCCTTATATGGAATCAATGCCAATGGAATATAGTATATTAGCTTTGGATACAATGGAAAAATTAGCAAAGACAGAATTTAAAGATTTTTTAAGATTTCTTAAGAAAATGATGGTAGATACAAAAAATTCTATGGTCTTTAAAAAGTATATTTTAAGTAAATTTAAGAGTTTAATGAAAAAGATTGATCAGAAACAGAAGATTAGTATCATTAATTATTTATGTAGTTATATTGAAGATCCTGATTACTATCAATTAACTATGGATATATTAGGAATAATTGGAAGTAGTTTAGAGAATAAGAAAGAATTAATTCACGTATACAATAGACTTATCCTTGATAACGATCATGTTAAAAACTGTGCTATACAGACTTTATACGATTTAGACATTAAGTTTAATACATTAGAAACAGTTGATAATTTTAGATTTTCTAATAATTCTTTTGTTAGTTTCTTAAAAAGGAATAAAAATTTAAAGAGGGGTGAATTTGATATGAATGAGTTAGGAGAGTATAAAGAAGATGTGATGAATTACTTAAACAAAGAAGAGGAAAGTGATGAAGAAGATGATTATGTTCCGCTCAAGATTTGTAGAGAAATTGATTTAACAGATAAGAAATCAGATTTTATAATAACATTAATTAAAAAGATATTCCCAGACAAGTGTGTACTTGAATTCACAGTTCAATCTAACTTTGACAAAGTTGTATTACAGGGAGGAAGAATAACACTTGAAGGAAATAAAGATAAATATTCAGTTGATGTTGATAGTGATGGTGTATATGAGATTGAAGTTCCGTTTGGAACAAAAGGTTTGTACAATGGCGTCTTTGAATATTTTATTGGCTTGAAAGATGATACAGAAGACGTAGAAAATGATTTAATTAATCTTGAACCATTTACGTTAACAGTCTTAGATTTTACTAAACCTGAAGAAAATCTTGAAAAAATACAGAATTCAATTAAAATTAAAAAGCAACTCAAGTGTAATTATGATGAAGTTATTTCACAGGTAGTGAAAGTATCCAATCTTTACTTAGAAGCAGATTCTAATAACTTTTCATTATCTGGTCAGTATAATCAATTACCTATTTTAATAGAAGGAAAGGTTTATCAGAAAGGTAGGGTGAGTGATATGAATATGGAAATATTCTGTGATGATAAAAATATTCTAAAGGAAATAGTTGAAATATTTGAATAAAATTGTTGAATCTCGTTTATTTAATATTCATCATTGAACAATTTCCATAAACGACCTTATCTTCTAATATTGTTCCATCCGGAATATCAATTTTACTGCCCTCGGGTGCTATTATAACAACCGTTCCTTTAAGCACTATTTTACGACCGAATGAAATTGTACCTGAAAGTACCAAGAAGTCCAAATCAATTATATCAGGAATATCTAAAAATGTTTTTTTATACTTTTCAAAGTTATTAAAATTTCTTCCTATGAATTTGACAGTTGGATTACCACTAATCAATCTTTTTTCATTCCTTACAAGTGTACCTTTATCAGTTTTATAAAGATTAGATTCAACTAGAAATAAGTCTGAGCATGACTTAACCGGGGAAAATCTTTCTCTTGATACCTTTAGACCAATTGGATTCTTAAAATATTGTATTGCTGATCCTACTGCAGTCTCCAATTGAATTACAGTTTGACCATCAACTACCTTTCTGTTCTGTATTATATCTAATTTTAATTTAGTAACAACCTCCTTTAATGACTTTAAGTTGATCCAAAGAGAATTTGTATTGAACACCTTAAATTTTTTAATAAACTCCTTCACATGATCCTGTGGCACCATAGCAACTTCAATTAATCTCAAAACATCATTGTATTTAACTAAAGTACCTCCTTTAATATCCGCTGTTGTTTTATCAGTAACTTCCATTATAAAATCTGCTTTTCCCTTATCAAGTATTCTAAGAATATTTAAATCAATTGTTGAACTTAAATTATCAATGTTACTAATAAATAAGTATTCTTTCCCTTCGTTAATTAACTCATCAAGTAGTTTTGTTTGATAAAGAACTTCGTATAAATTTCCATGACCAGGGGGGTAAAATGACTTATCACCTGTAATTGGCAATTTTGTATTTACTGATATTTTTGGATATTTAAATTGATTAAATGTTTTAATTGTAATATTTTTAGAACCTTTAATCATTTTTTCGGTTTCCTTCTGAGTATTAAAACTGTTCATTAAAATCAAAGGTACTGATGATTCGTACTTGCAGTTAAAATGTTTTATTTGTTTAATCACTAAATCAATGAAATTATTTCCATCTCTGACTTCTATTTTACTTTTTGGTCCTGTTAATCCCATGGTTGTTCCAAGACCACCATTAAGCTTTATAACAGCCAGCTTGTTTAACATTTCAGTTTTCGTTTCTTTTGAAATTTTATGTTCGTGATAGTCTATTATTAGGTCATCGGCGTTCGTAATTTTATCCCAATCAATTTTTTGGTCTTTTGTTTGAAGGTACCTTTCAAACAGTTTTTTAAACGATTCTAATTCTTTTGAACCTTCTTTATACATATGAGACAAATAATCTAATTCTTCATTCATTGCTATAATTTTCGATTCGACATACTGTTGATCTTCTGTATGTTCGTCCATTTTAAGGGGTGTGTAAATTACAATCAATTTAAACTTAAAAGGAGAAAAAGAAATAACAATCTTTTGATAGGTTGTTAAAACATTTTTTTGTTTCATCTTTAATTTTTTTATTTAAAATTGAAACGTTTAAAAATACCAAAATGGGAATATTTAATAATTTATCAGCTGTTACCATATTTCTCCTTTCATCAGCCATTACAACACTAGGCAATAAATTTTTAGTAAAAAACTTAAATTTCCACAGACATCAATTACTAATCATACTACAAAACATTATCATAGTTTCAATATTAGTTTGTTATAATTTCTTAGTAAAAAATATTATTAATTTTAAGAGGTTCAAAAAGTGGTGTATAATAACAGTGTTCTTTTCAGTAATGATTGTATCTAACATGAAAGCATTGTCTTGCTTTGATGTTTCAATTTATACCCTTTATAAGAACATTTCTATAGTTTTTGTTGCTATTACCGAATATGCTTTTTTTGATAGAAAACTTAGTCCAATAGGATACCTTTCTTTTATTTTAATAGTTGGAAGTTCTTGGACTGGTAAACCTTTAAAGAAATCTGAATTAGTGGGGTATCTTTGGATGATTATTAACATTTTTAGCACCACTGCCTTTGTTTTACTTTTAAAGCATATAATAGATAATGAATCTAGTAGATTAGAATGTGTTTTCTTTACTAATTGTTTAAGTATTCCTTTTCTATTAATATTATCTTATTTTATTGATGATTATAACAAACCTTTAAATTTAACTCCTTTTGTTTATTTTTTGATTTTATTTACATCTTTGACTGCTTTAATAACCGCATTTTCAACTGCATGGGTACTTAAATTATTGACTTCAACAATGTTTTCAATTGCTGGAGCTATAAATAAAGTTATAGTTACAGCTGCCGGAATAGTAATATTTAAAGAAGATTTAGAATTTATAAAATTGATAAGTTGTTGTGTTGCTACACTAAGTGCATTGCTTTACTATTATGATGCTGTAAAATATAAAAGACAAAGTTAATAAATAACCAATTCATAATCTATTTATTAATTACTGTTTTTCAATATCCGAAATATTTTCTAAAAGCTGATTAATTCTATTTATCATTTCCCCCATTTTATTCTCTATTTCATTAGCTCTCCTAGCTATTTCTTCTGTTAAATTTTCTACTTTCTCTTGATTATCTTTTAATGTTGATAGTGAAACCATATTTTTAAGGATTAAAAAATTAATAAAGAATTTATTCAAGATGTTTATCAAGTTGATTAATCTGATCTTTAAGTTCAGACAGCTGTAATTGTAATGAATTCAATCTCGTGTTGATTTCATCTATAGATTTTTTTGCTGTTGTTTCTAATTCATTAACAGTTGCTTCTATGTTGTTATTTTCTGAATTCATAAAGAAATTATGTAAAAATATTTTTATTTTATGCGAAAATTTTAATTAAAAGGGCGATTCTCATCATAGTTATCACTGAATTGTTCTAGACTTGCAAATGTTGTCGGTCGTTTTAAATTAAGATTTATATAAGCATTATTACTCTTCTCTTTCATAGGTTTATTAGAATAGTATTTAGATAGCTTATTTAGAAAAATATTAAGTCTATTCTTTGATTCAGACAAAATACGCCTTACTGGACTCTTTGTGCTTTTATCTGTTGGACTAATATAATCTTGAAAATTTTTTAATTGATCACCTTTAAACATTACAGTTAAGGGCTAAAAGGTTATTAAATTTTGTTTGTTTATTTCTAAAAAGTTTCATTAAAAAAATATCATGGCATAAACAATGATGATAAAGGGATGTTATAATATTAAAAAATATACAGAAGAATTTATCTTAAAAGTGTCTTGGTGGATCAAACTACTAATAGCACCGGTAGTTGCACTAGTTATTGTAAGTAATTACCTTGAAATTGAGTGTTCAAAATTGGCCACGTCAATTAGTACTGACTTATTGCAGATCAAAAGTAAAATAATCCAATTTGGTATTTATTTGTTTGCTTTAGAAACCATGAAATACTTAACAAATATTTTTATCACTTTCTTTGTTTCTAGTTCTATTAAAAGAGCATATTTTGTTTTTATGAAAGAGTATTTAAGTATAAAATATGAAGATTTTACAAAATTATCTTCTGGGGACATCCAGTACGATATACAGCGAAGATCGATAGCAATAAGTGATTTTTTAACTGTTTTAACTATTAGTTTTATTTCTAATGCTATTTTCTTTATTGTTGTTTGTCAGAAATTGATAGTTAGTTTAAGTTTAGAGGCTGCCTTAAAATCAATTATACTCGTAACAATTTTTTTGATAGTAGTTGTTTATTCTCAAAGAATGAAATCAACTCTCAGAGTGAAAGTAAATCAGGGATTTATTAGAAATAGTAGAAAAGTATGTGATGTACTTTTGAATTATGAAAGAATTGTTGCATATGATAATATTGATATTGAGTGCAAGAAGTATGAAGATGTGTCTAAGAGTCAGGAGTATCATGCCAAACTATTCTGGTCATCTTATGAATTTATTTTTTTTATAAATAGAATCCTTTTTGCTTTACTTGCTGCCTTTATTATTTACGAATTTAAGAAAATGAATTTAACAACAAATGATCTTACAATATTTGAAATTATAGGAATTATAAATGCATTGGATCCTAAAATAAACGCATTATCATACAGTATTGATCAACTATGCTTACATTTTACTAATTTTAATCAAAGTACAATTGAAGGATATGAATCAGATGATGAGAAGTCAAAATTAAAAATTTATGGATTTGATCATTCTCTGGGTATGAAGAATCTTAGTTTGAAATTAAATAATCAAGAAATCCTTAAAAGAGTTAATCTTGAAATTATCAAAGGTCAGAAAGTTGCTATAGTTGGACCAAGTGGTGCAGGTAAATCAACTATTTTAAAGCTTGTTATGGGATTTTATGATAATTACACAGGTGATTGTAAAATTGACAGTCACCAATATTCATATATTAATAAGAGAAGATTAAGAGATGTGATATCTTACATCCCACAAAATCTCTATCTAAAGGGAACAGATTTGTACAGCAATCTCACAATGGGTGACACTACTAAGACACCTGAAAAAATCATTGAGATATGTAAAACATTTAACTATCATGATACGTTTAAAGAGATTGGTTATATGAAAAATGTTGGTGTTCAGGGAAAAAATTTAAGTGGTGGCCAAAAACAGAAAGTTAATTTTATGAGGGCTTTAATTAAAAATGGAATTATTTTTATATTTGATGAACCAACATCTAATATGGATAAGCTTTCTGAACAGAATGTTTTTAATCATCTTTTTAGCAAAATGTTTAATAACAAAACTTTAATAATGACAGTTACAAATTTAAGTTTATTAGAAAGATTTGATAAAATTTTATTTTTAGAAAACGGTGAATTGAAAGGTAAAGGTAAGTTAGGTGAACTTTTAGCTAATAATAATGGATTTGCAGACTTTTATGAAGAAGGAATTAAAAATTTTAAAAATTAATAAAAAAGATTAAAATAATATTTTTGCAAAGTTATTTTAAAAATTTAAAAGATTCTTAAAGAAATTATTTTGCTGAGTTATAATCTTTGTAAAGTTTTAAGAATCATACAAATGTAAATTATTATTAAATAATAATAAAAATTTAAATAAAATATTTTTATTATACTTTCTTAAAATATAATTTGTTTTTTATAAATTATTAAACATAAACAAAAGAATGATTGGTACAGAAAATAATGTGTTTTTTCAAAATGGTAAGAATTTAAGTAAACCACACAGTCTAATAGTAAGGGATGATACAAACACGGCTCTTAAAGGATTAACATACGAAAAGAAAATAAAAAAACTAAATTTTGGAGAACAAAAAGAGTATTTCGATTCAATAAGAGGAAATGATCCTAAAGAGATTTTAAGACCTGTTTTATTGTGTATGACGATAGTCTACTGGGCACTGTTTGCAACTCTATTTTATGGATATCATGAGAGCAAAATATTATTTTTTATAGAAAAAGGATACCTTAAAACAGACACTATTTACGAAATGACATCCCATTTATTAATTTCAACTGGTGTTTATGGTGTTATAGTTTACGGTATCATTTATTTGATTGTTAAATAAAATTTAAAAATATTTTACAGCATAAATAGTTATGAACAATCAGCAGTTGGTATTTCAGACAGAGAAAGTAGAAGATTGTAGAACAGGTAAAAGACAAGTAATTTCAAATATTGAGACGTGTGAGAAGATAGAAGAGTTCATGGGAACTACATTAGGACCATATGGACTTGACAAATTATTTTATGGAGAGAAAACAATAATTACAAATGATGGAGCAACTATTATGGATATGATTGAATTTGATCATCCAATTGGAAGAATATTGGCATCAATGAGTAAATCTCAAGATTCTAAGTGTGGAGATGGAACAACTAGTATCGTTTTGTTAGGATGTGAAATCTTAAGAAATATTAAGAAACTACTAGCTGATAACTTTGAGATTAAAGATATTGTTGAAGCTTTAAGAACACTAAAAGAACTTTGTGGGAATAAAATAGAAGAACTTGTAGTTGAGTATAATAAAGAAAACCTTGTTAAACTTGCAGAAACATGTATGAACTCCAAGAATGTTAGAAATAACAAGTCATTCTTTAGTAAAACACTGGTAAAGAATATTCATAAAAAAATGTCAGTGGATTCAAACATTAATTTTATCTATCAAATAGGAGGATCATTTGAAGATTCATTTATTTTCAATGGAATAGCATTTGAGAAAACATTCACTTACGCAGGATATGAACAACAACCTAAAATGATTGAGAATCCAAAAATTGCATTTATAAATATTGAATTAGAGTTAAGAAGTGAGAAAGGTGACACTAAATTTGAACTTACATCAGTTGATGAATACAAAAGATTTGTAGATGCCGAATACAAGATATTAACAGATAAATTAGATGTTTGTATTGAAAGTGGTGTAAATGTTGTATTGAGTTCACAGCCAATAGGAGATATTGCAACCCAGTATTTTGCTAAACATAATGTGTTTTGTGCAGGAAGGGTAGAAAATTTAGATCAAATAGCCACTGCTTTAGGTGGAAAAGTGACGAGTATTATTGAATTACTTTTCTTAGGTTCAGCAGATTTATTTGAAGAAAAACAATTAGGAAATAAGAGGTTTAATTTTTTTACTAAAAAGAAATCAGAGATAAAAACATTTATAGTACGAGCACCTACTACTGAAATTTTATCAGAAGTTGAAAGAAGTTTACATGATACTGAATTTGCTATTAGATCTGCAGTGGAATCTAAAAAGATTATAACAGGGGGTGGTTCAGTTGAAATGGAATTAAGTAAAGCTATAAGAGAATATTCAATTACAATAAATGATAATAGGAGGTTTATTTATGCGGCTATTGGACAGGCATTAGAGAAAATTCCAACACAACTAAGTGAGAATTTTGGACAGGATGCAATTGCTACTGTACAAAGATTGAGAATGTTTCATTCCGAAAATCCTTTTTATGGAGTGACAATAGGAGAGCCAGCAGATATGAAAGTACTTGGTGTGTTTGAACCATTGAATGTAAAGTTAAATGCCATTTTAGGAGCATTTGAAATAGCAGAATTAATAATTCAAATTGATGGAACATTAATTTCTAAATAAATGAATTTGTTAATAATAAAATAATTTTTATACTTAAAAAATCAGTTTAAGTATTTTTTAAATTATTTTTTTTAATAAAAATTTTTTTTATACTTTAAAAGTTAAATTTAAATCAATTGATTAAACTTTTATAAATAAAAATTTATTATTAAAAAATAAAAAACTAATTTCATTTATTAAGGACCATCTTAATTGAATTAATAATTTTTTCTGTATCTTTAACTGTATCAATTGGTTTTAAATCAACAATTGTAAATTTCTTTATCATTTCCCCATTAACATTCTCTTCTTTTGATTTAACTTTAAATATGAAATCTTTAAAAAGTTTTGATTTAAATAATCTAATCATCTCAGTTGGATCTTCTTCTGATAAATTAATCATTTCCTTAACTGGTAAACCAAATAACTTTTCACCCACATCATTAAATACAGTTGCCCATACTTGATCAGTAAAATCTGATATAATCATACTCATTAAATATCTGTAATTACAATGATCATAAACGAAGTTACACTTCTCACACCTATAATTACCATCATTTTCTTCATATACTTTCTTATTACAGTTTTCTCCCGGACAAGACTTGTAATAAAAAACATTATCTTCTTTCATAAAAATAACTGAACCATAAATAGTTGTGTATGTATTTAATGCTTCCTTAGAATCCTCTAAATATCCTCTTGGTCCAAAATTCTCAGTTTTTTGTTGTTGAACTAGATTTTTACCTTCCTTCTTATACCATGTTAACAATTCAACTGTTTCAGGTAAATCACTATTAACTAATATTCGTGAACTTAAGACTGTAGACATATCAACAAGTCCATTATACTCAGATATTTTACCATAACTTAGACACATGACACTACCCTTTTCATATTCATCTAATGACCTCTGTCCCCATAATGTAACTCTTATTTGACCAGTGTCATCTAGCAACATAATTGTTCTTTTATCAATTTCATTACCTGAAAACCTTGATGTAACTTTAGTCACTGGATAGACTTCACTTATAATACCAACAATATCCGCACACTGATTTATTCTTAATGATGCTTCATTAATCTTAATAAAATTAAACTTAAATTCTGGTATATCTGCATCCCCACTTAACTCTATTTCCGTATTTCTATCTAAAGCTATCTCATAATCAAAGTTTGTTACATTGTATTGTTTATTTGCCATTTTAATAGAACCTTTTGATATTTTATAAACTTTTTCATTTTCAATCATTGGATAAAATTGTTCAACTTCATTATTAAATGCTACAACTTTACAAGATGTTGAATTGTCTGTAATTTGAAATGAAAACAACTTTCCTTCTCCATTCTTAGAATTAAATTTTTTGATATCTGATTTTCCATTTACACGTCCCTTAATAGTCCAATTATTTAAAAATGGATTCAAATCTTTAATTTTCATTACATCATCACTAATCTTTTGTTTCTTAACTGGTTCATCATTTTTAACTTCTTCAATAGGTTTATTCTCATTGTTAATTGTTGGTTTTGTAGCTGGTACAATAGTAGGTTTTCCTATCAATTCATTTTTCTTAACTGTTTTTAAAATTGAACTAACAAGTAAATATTTGTTATTATCTCTCTGTCTTACAGTAAATTCACCAAGTGTTATTATTGAATATAATCCCATTGAATTGTTCTCAAACATGCCACTAACATCACTACCAAACACACATTTCATAAAGTATTTTCCATCAGAAACATTAACTTTGTATCGTAACTTACCATCAGTTGCTGGTAGCTTTGAATGCTGGATAATTTGTACCTTTGGTTCTTTGTATAAAGGATGATTAACTTGATTATGATATAATGCTGTTATAGTTCCGGGTAACAACTCACTACTACTCTCTGTCTTATTCATATTTTAATAAAGGGATCAAAAAATTAAAACAAAAATTCTCAATAAAAAATTTTTAATTAAATTAACACACCCTTTATAAATTTAATTAAAGTTAATAAATAATCTTTACCACACCAATGACTTTCTTCACTCTTTATAAATGTTTTACATCTCTCGTATGACTCAACATAATAATTATTTCTATCATTTGACTTAACAAATAAATAATTTAAGCAATTTCTATTTTCATATTCTTTAATAAAATCTTTATTAATAAAATCATTTGTAAGTGATTTATACTTTCCTCTTTCCATGATTAAAAAATCTAATATTTTTAAAAGATCTGTTGATTTTGTAAATAATGATTTGATGTTAAACTTTTCAGGTTCTGATGTAACTACCAAACTGTTCTTATTAAATTCAATGTTTTTATAATCTCTTGTAAATATTCTATAAGAAATACAATTAAAAGGATCTAAATTCTTATACAAACAACTATCAGCTAATATTGAATCCGAAAGAGTAATTAATTGGTATTCACCTGCTAAATGAAAAAGGGTTACATCAAAATTATCAGTAAATGAACAATAGTTGTTATTTTTAACAAATAAGTTATTGATGTCAATAATCAACTGTTTTTTATCATTTTGAGGTGGTATTTTTATCTTTATATTATCAAACATTAGATCAATTAATACGTTTATCACTTTCTTATAAAAAGATCTTATTGTTTTACGTGTTGATTCTGTGTAATTGATTGGTTCATTGTTTGAATGTTTTCTTTCTAATAAAAGTTCAAATGTAAATTCTTTCATTGAAAAATTAATTTTTTTTTCAATTTTTCATCAAAAATAAAAAAGATGGTAATACAAGGAACAATTTTCAGAACTAAAGACAATCTTGAGGAAATGAATGAGTGTGCAAATAATAATCCAGACTATAGAAAGATTTATATAAACAAGAGGGTAGTAGAAGGAAATATTAAGAAAACTTTCATTTCAATAAACAAAAACAAAGGAGAAGATCTTTATATTGTTAGTAAATTCAACTATGCAGATTTCAAAGAATATTTCACCAGTGAGTCTAATTTCAATAAAATTGTACACACTCCAAATAAAAAGAGAGTCGAGAAAGTTGATTTGAAAAAATTAAAACAGACAAACCTTTCAAGTTTGTTTAGTAGAAAATAATTTTTATTAAAATTCTTCAGCTACAATTTGTAAGTGTCTGTTAATTTCCTGATCTTCTAATTTGATCAAACCTTCCTTTGAAAATACAAAAGCATCAATTTCTGTAAATTCAGCAGTTCTTCCAATACTCATCAACAAGGCTCCCAACGCAAGATTAATAAGCTCTTCTTTTGATTTATTTTCAGAATAGTTATTTTCTAAGTAATTATTCATTTTAAGATAATCTTTACCGGATGCATTTGCAAAACATTGATATTCTACTGCACTTAAATCAGTAAAATAAACTACTGTTTTACCATCTTGCATACCAAAAATTGTAGATGCAAATGCAGGTATTCTATAAGAACTACGTTGTATGTATTTTTGCATTTTATCTCCAACAACCCTAGCAAAAATATCTGGTGTTAATTTACATCCTAGTTCATATTCCTTATCACTTGCTAATTTAACTATTCTACGAAATATAAAATTCATATCATCAAGTCTTCCAGTCATCTGCAAGTATAAATTATCACTAACTTTTTTAACTGTTGATATAACGTCTTCCTGTAAGGGCTCTTTGTTGTACTTTCTAGATACACAAACCACGTGTTCATCAGATGACACAGTAACAATGGGATTTGAGTTATTTACAGCTGATAATGCGCATTCAATCTGTTTAATCTCTCCATTGGCATCAAAGATATGATAGATCTCTTCGTTTACTTTTGACATTAATTAGTTAAGCTTGAGGGTTTAAAATTTAATTATTTATTAAATTTAGTTGAGATGAGAATCATAAAATTCTTTTGTTGTATTTACATGAACATTAAGTTCTTCGTTATTTTCTTTTGTTTTTAACACATCATAATATACATACACGTTCTTCATAAAAGCTGGGTTGAAGAAATCTTTACATAGTTGTAAGGCATTGGAGCTAGTATTTATACCCGCGAAAGATTTAAATCCATCTAGACATATTAAGTTAATTGACTTGTTAGCTTTAGCTACTTCAAGAGCTGTAAAATTATGTGTAATGTAATACACTATAGCATTTGTATTAAGTAAAAATCTTAAAACGTATTTTTCAAGTGCTAGTGGTACTCTTAACTCATCAACAAATATTAAGGTGTGTTTGTTAATAGAATCTTTAATACTTGTTAAATCATCTATTGTCTCTATAAAATAAATACTAGTTATTATTGGCAACTCAGAGTATTCAGTTGGCAGAGGGGCTCCTAAATAGCAGAATATAAAATTAAAAAACAACTGTCTTACGTAAGAGCTTTTACCAACAGCATTAGGACCTGAAATAATATTAAATCTTCTATTTTCTGATATTAAGTAATTATGTGGATGTGGTTCTTTAATAAAAACGTCATATGAATTTTTCATTAATAATTTGTTTGTTGTAATATTAGGAAAGTTATAGCATTTATATTTGTTAAATGATAATGCTATAGCTAAGCAAACATCAATCTCTGGTATGATCTCACCAAGCGTTGTTAGAAAATTAAATATTCCTGAAATTTCCAATACAACTTCATTGGTAATCATTGATGAAAGGTTAATTATGGTTTCATATGTTTCATTAATCTTAAAATTTAGAATTTTTAATTCCAAATTAGAATAAAGATAATATACTTTTGTTTCTTTTACTATTTTTAGATTTTCATACTGCATCTTGGCTGCAATCTCATTATTATTAACAGTTATTCTTTTATTTCTTCTTAAACAAATACCTAGTTTTTCATCTCTGTGAATATACATGTGCATATCAACAAACTTTTCAATTTTGAGGTAAATTCTTCTTAAATTCTCGTGATAAATTTTTCTAGCTACGTCTAAAGCTTTGCATACTCCTTTTCTGACAAAATCTACAATGTTGCTATTTAATAAAGGGTTAATTCTTGAATCATAACTGAAAGATACAATATTGTTTATTTTAATTCTAATATCCTCAGGTACATCAATTTCTTTAATTTTAAATTGTCTTAAGCAATAGTTAATGTTTTCAACATCTAAGAACAGTGAGAATAATTTCTTTATCATTGATACACTTTGTACTTTTTTTACTTGATTATAATTATCGTTGTTATTAAAGATATCAAACTGGTAGTTTTCATCATCTGAATCATTAAAAGTATTAAGTTGGACATAAATCCTTTGATATTCATTTATCATGCTATTAAAATCAGGTAAGTTTCCTAAGATTACACTCAACTTATCAGCTAACGAATTATTCTTTAAAAATTTGCCAATTATTTTTTGTTTCTGAAAAATTCTAAAGATAGATGTCTGGGGATAAATAATATAGTTAGATAACAGCTTTTTTCCCAACCCCGTTTTAAGCTTTCCAAATGCATGAAATGTAAATGGATTATCTTTTTTATTTTGTAATAATAATTTTAAATTTTCATTCATAATTATTGGTTTATCTTCATTAAAAGTTTTAATTATTGATTCAATTTTTTGAACATGCTGAAAAATTTTGTTTTTATCCAAATCACTTATGTCTTCTAATAAAAATACTGGTTGTTTTACATATTCCAAGAGGTGTTTATTAATTGCAATTAAATCAAACTGGAATGAATCAATCACAATTAAAATTTTTTCTAAGCACATTACATTATCATCACGTTTATTTCCATAAATTTTTCTGACACAAATCATTAATTTGCTTGTTAATATTCCAAATAAAATATTCTTCATAGTTTTTATGCGTTTTTAAAATAAATACCTGTTCATACTTTGTTTGTTAAAACATACAAATTTGAAGTAGTTTATTTTATTTTAAATTGTTTGTATAAATTGCCCCTAATGGAGGAACATAAAATAAATAAACAAATAGATGAACAATTACACATGTTAACAACACATGGATATTATGATGTGAAGCGATATATGATTAAAGCGGAAGCAGAAATAAGAGCCAAAATGATATGCGAAGAAAGATTCCAAAATATCGAAAACGATATAGAAGATGAGATGTCCATTGATGCCATTGAAGAATACAAAGGAAAACGTTTTAGATATACAAATGGTTATTCAAGATACTATGATGTTCAAACAGATGAAAAGCAAAATTTTGAGGAAGACATTTTTGAAATTGAAGGGGGCCGTGACGCAATTGATGAAATTCTTCAAGGTCTAGAAAGCGGTGATAAAATTGTTGTTAATACAAAAAGAAGAGCAGTTAAAGGTACATTGTTATCGATTGGTGATGACATGGTTACTATAAGAAATAGTGACCGAAGAAGAGTAGAGTATTCTTTCAGACAGATCGTTGAGAATGGAATTAAGTTCAAAAAAGACGAAGAATCTGAATAAATTTATCTTTAAATATTTTTTAACCCATAAATGTGTGCCACAGTAGCATTAGTATTAGTAGATAATGGAATAGAGTCTCAGAATCAAGATTATGGGGCTAGTAGAATAATCTTACAGAAAGGAATTGTGTCTGATATGATAAATTTATTGATAGCAGAAGAGTTAGATAACCAACTTGGAATAATTCCACTGTATCAAGAAGTAAAGAATGATATTGTAACACCTTTAGCTTATGATAAAATGGATTTGTTAAATTTTATTAACAAATTAGATCTTTCTGAGAACAACACCTTTGAATTAAGCTTCTATCAGTCAAGACAAACACTTCAAACCTCAAATCTTTCCGACAAGAAGGTGTTTATATTTCTTTCATCAACAATTGAATATCCATCTAAAGTTATATATGACATAGCGACGCTAATAGACACAGGTTCAGCTGTATATGTAGCATGTTTTGGTAGTGCAGTAGATTTTGGTAGTATTCTTAAATCAGAATTTAATGATGGTGATTGTCAAATACTGATTATTACACCTGAAGAAGATTTTGATTTATCTATAGAGAAGTTTTACTTAACACAATTCGATGATAATGAAGATGAAAACTATAAACTTGCATTACAACAATCTCTTATTGAAAAATAAAATATGTTTTTAATTATACTTTTTTATTTACTTTAATGATAAATTTTTTTGTTTAAATAAATATTTTATAACCATAAATGAAACAAATTTGATACATAAATAACACATGCAATTGTAAAAAGCATGGAAGATTCTAAAACTAAAAAAGGTGATAAAAATGTCAATAACTCTGTAAATGCTACCAAAGAAGATGTTAATAAAGAAAAAAACAAATCTGCTGCATTATTAGAAGATATAAAAGAAGAGTCAACAACTGAAGAAGAACCAATTTACCAGCCTTTTGAGGAAAAGAATGAGGAAGAAACAAAATTTTACTTTCTATCTTTGGATGTTTATATTCATAATATGTTTAAAGATAGTTCATTATGGATCAGATACTTTATAGAGTGCTTATTTGTTTGTTATCTACTTTTATTTCCATTGTATATTTTAGCTGGATTATCAGGAACAATCGATATTAATTATAAAACATTAATTGAAGATGCAACAACAAAATTTGATATCATATTTAAGTTTAATGTCTTCTTTTCCGCGGTATACACAATATTTTGTGTGTTTTATATTTTAGGTGAAAAGTCACTTAGTTATATTTCCAAAATAATAATTCACTATGAAAGTGATAATGATGAAATATTATGGTCAATAGCAACAACAATCTATAATGAAAGAATGTATATGAGAAGAGCTATGGGATTTGGATTTGCATTTTATCTAGCTAATGTTATGTATGGTAAGTATGAAAGAGTACCTTTTACATTTGATATCAATATGGAAATAAGTAAAACAATTATACTTTGGTTATTTATATGGAATGGATCACTTTTTATAACAAGATTAGTGTTAAATACACTTACAAGTGATATAAAATTGAATGCCTATAAAAGAAAAATTAAAGATTTAAACTACAAATCATTTATATTTAAAAAAATAACAAAAATTTCACATGCGAGTGATGAAATAAAAAGTGAAAGTAATTCTAATGTAGATGAAAATAATGACTATGAAATGGAATATGATCCAGGATTTTTTGTTAAATTTAAAAGTTTATTTACTTCAACTGAACAGACAAAAAAATTGATTAATAATTCCTTTGCTTTGTTGGGTAAAACTTATTTAAGTTATGAAGACGTTAAAGAATATTTTCCTGATAATCATGAGAATGTATATAAATATCTATCAAATTCATCAGATCCTAAAAAGAAGAAAAAAATCAAATTAAAATACATAAGGGAGATTGCATTATCATTGTATCAAAATAGAAAGAATATGAAAAGAACTTTAAAAGACAGAGATAAGATTTTTGATTTATTTATTGAAATATTCACTATAATTGTGTCTTATGCTAATTTAATATTGTTTCTTTTTTTATTTAAGATGGATTTCACATTCTTTACAACAACTCTTTTTTCATTTTTACTTTCATTTACTTGGATATTTGGTGATTCAATCAAACAAATTTATACTTGTTTTTTATTTTTATTAGTAATAAGACCTTATGATATTGGTGATTATTTAGTTATAGAAAATAAGTATTACACAGTGTTTACTATGAATTTATTTACATCGGCACTTTTATCAGATTCAGAGACACTTACATACATGTCACATATAACTTTATTTGATAAAGATATTAAAAACATATCAAGAAGTCAATCAATATCACTTATAATCAAAATAAGTATAAAAGAGGGTTCTACTACTTATAGTAAGGCTCTTAAGTTACAAGATAAGTTTACAAATGAACTTAAAAAGAAATCAAATACCTATACTGAATGTGTTCTTTATTCCCTTGAATCAAGTTCTGTTACTTACAAATTCTTTAGTAATGGCCCAGGAGATAGTAAGAAAGACTTTGAGAATAGAAGGAGGAAACTCATTAAAAATGTTGAATCAATCTCTAAATCAATTATTAGCACACAAAACAGTTATATCTTGTTAAATAATGAAATTTAATTAAATTTTTAATAAATATTTTTTGTAACCCATAATTCCAGATGAGAGGTAAGTGGAAAAAGAAGAGAATGAGAAAGAGAAAAGCTGATAGAAAGAGAATGAGAAAGAGACATAATTAACAATAAATTATCGAGTATCTTTGTATTAAATGTGTTTTATATTTATTTTTCTACCCCTTTCAATAGTTTATGGCTAGAAGAAGTTCTAAACCAATAAAAAATAGACTTTCATCAAAAGAAATAAATAGAGAAGAAAATAACAAGCAAATGATTGATGTTGAATTGAGATGTAAATCATTGAAGATTGAGTTATTAAAGCAATATATAGTTAATTATCAACAAATTGAAGATCAAGATGTTAAAGAAATAGAAGAAAAACTTAATGAGATAACAGTTATTTATCAAAATCTTTGTGAAATAGATAAAGAGTTTGATTTTGTAAGAGCAGTTTCTAATGAAATGATGAAAAATAAGAAATTCAGTTCTAAAAACTCAAAATTTGAAAATCCCAGACAAAAGTTCAAAAGACGATCTAATCAACAAGAATTAGATGCATTTGTATCACCCGATTATTCAATTGGTAATAAAAAAACCTCAAGAAAATTTAAATAAAATTGATAAATTTTTGTAAAAATTTTAATGAGTGTTGTTGAAGTGTTAGATTCCCATGAAGCCTATGTTTACGGAAATATAGGCTATGAATTATCAAAATTAGAATATGAAAAGGTAAGTATTGAAGTTGTACAGGGAGTTAAAGTGTACAAATTGAAGATAAAAAATATAGAATTAAAGAAAGAAGAAGATTTTAATATTTTAAAGGCTTTAGATAAAAATATCAAATGTAAACATTCTGAACCTATTAAGTATTTAGAGCTCAATAAATGTCCTCATGAAGGATGGGAAGATTTGATTGATTACTGGTCATGTCATCAAGGAGAATTTGAAAAACTTAAAAATCTTAAAATGATAGATAGACCCAATAGAATATTTGTAGCAGATTTTTACATCCAAACAAAGAAAAAGTATTTTCCTAAGTGTTGTAACAAAAGTGATAAGTTATTTTTTAATGAGTTTACCCATTCTATTCCAGATTCTTTACTAATTTATACATTCTTTACTGAATATTTTAAACAGTTAGATTGTATTTATATTCTTTATAAGGGTAAGTGTTTTAAGATAAAAAGTTTTTATCGGTGCCATCTTTTTAAAGAAGGGAATTTTGTTGAAGCAATTAAAGTTGGTGTTATTGAAGAAGAAATGAATAGTAAATTTATAAGAGGTTTAAATGATTATTACACTGAGAAAATATTCAAAATGATAAGAGAAAATATCACTGGAATTAAGCTTTTATATTATAAACTGTCGTTTATCACTAAATAAACCTAGTTAAAACTTTAAATAATATATACGTTCTTTTACTCTCAATATCTTTTTATAAGTTTAAATTTATACTTTTAATCAATTTGTATCTTTTAACAAACAAATTTTATAATATTTTTATGTTGATTACTTAAAATTTTAAATTAAATTTTATTTGTAAATCTTTTAAAGTATTCATTAAATTCATCCGAGTTAAGATATTTGCTCATTGATTTATAAGTCTGAAGAATTAAATCAATTTCACCATGTTTTTCTAAATAATTAAATATAACCATAAATTCAGCGATATAATTGGATTTGCCAGATTTCAGTATTTTAACTATAAAACTAAGACTTCTATTAAGAAAATCTTTAAAGATTGGATAAAACTCAAAATACTTAACATAATAGTTCATGGTTACACAATTAGTGGTAAATAGTTTAGAAAGAGAATGCACTGAATATCCTGTGATCTTCCCAAAACACGAAGTATGGTATTTCGTAAGTTTTACAATCAAATCTTCATACTTCTTAAAAGGAAACAATAAAAAAAGCAACTCTTCAGTATTAAAAGAATCAATCGAATAAACACGTACCAAATACTCAAGTAGATATTCAATCCCTTCATAATTCATGTTTTTAATAAGGCTAAGTAGATATTTTCTAAACTTAGAGTTAAATCGAGATTCTTCAGCTAATGAAAGCCTGTGTCTATCGAAATAAATGCTTTTTGGTCTGGTATATTGACTTTCAAATGGTAAAAATTGGTATAAAGTCTCGATAGTTACATCATCACTTTCTATAAATGTTATTCTTGACTTTTTATGAACTAAGTGTGTCTGTCTTGATAATTTTATTAATCTGAGTTGTTCTCCTAGCATGAATTATGGGCAAAAATTTTTACCATTTGATTTCCAAACTCTTAATTTTCTTTAAGAAAATATTTGTCTTTATAAAATGTCGTTGTGTAATAAACTTTTTAGCTGTATAGTGACCAGGATGTGTACCAATGAGTACCAAGTTGTTTTTATTATCTATAAACTTTGAATGTTTGGCAGCTTCTGATCCCCAGAGCATATAGACAATATTTGGTGATTGTTTAAGTTTAAACAAAATAGAACTAATAAAACTATTCCAGTTTAAGT